>BPLR01008868.1:0-21048 GCA_021605095.1 Caerostris extrusa | reverse complement strand
TACGTATTATGTTCCCTTTCTTTACCTCTTTGATCCAGTTTAAGTGTTAAGTAAGAAAGAAAAAGGAATTCGGATTTTTGTAGGTCCATATGTGAGGGGTTCGGAATCGGGCGTTAATAATTTTATTCTGAAGGAAAGTTTTGTACCTTTTTTCCTGGCTGCTGCTGATGCTTCTTACTTTTCTTTTGTTATGCTCTTGTTCCATTAAGAGTTGTTGGATTGCTTCTCGTCGGTTCTGTAATTTGATTGTTATTACTCAAGGTGTTATGGAATGTGAGGTTTCAATGCGATTTTAATTTTGGGGCTTGTGCATTAAGGGATATAGGATGCAAGTAAAGAAGTCAGAGAAGAATTAGGGGAAATAAAAAAATATATATATGTGTTGCTTTTTTAATGTATTAAATAAAATGCAAGTGAATAAATTTAAATTTATTGCTCATTATATTTAAATTTACTAAATAAGTAAATAAATTTAAAAATATACCCAATTTGAAGCTTCTGCTGAAAACGTGTGCAATTACAACTCAGAAGAATTTACGCTCGATTGGTTTTGTTTTTGTTTGTCGCTCTACTGTCATTTTGTGCACACTTTTGTATTTTTGTGACAATTTTGTACACACTTTAGCTCCACTTAGACTGGGGACCTACAGTTTAACATGGATTCCGAACCACTAACAAACATTCATCCCATCGCCAGGATTCAAACCTGAAGCTTGTGGTACCAAAGGAAACAGCGTTAGCCAATGGCCATCAGGCCGCAGGACTTACTTCGAGTCCGCATGAGGAGTCCGTTTCTGTTACTACTTTCAGAAACAGGGAAACCCATTAAACCAAACAATTTACATCAGCTATCTGGCTGAGTGGTGGGATTTTTCCAAGTCTTCTGTTATATTGCACGTAAATACAGAGCATTTACCCATGAGTTCTTCCGGACGGGAATGTCAATCATTCATTATAAATCGATAGGTTTCTAGTTGTATAAATAAGATAAATATGAATCTCACTGAATGTGCCAAAAAATAAAGAAAGAAATAAGTTTACAGAAATAAACAAGATTTACTATTTGAGCTAATTTTTATTTAAAAAAATAATTACTAATAAATTTTGATTTCTGTTCATGTGTTGCAGATGGCTTACGGTTTTATGATGTATTAAAATATATAATCGTATTTATTAAAAAAATAACATTATATAAAATGTACAGCGTTATGTGAATACATTTCTTCAAACAGCAGCGCGTTAAATTAATTATATATTGAGTGAAGGTATGATAAAGAAACAGTAAGAGAGGATAGTAAAAAGATTAATGTTTTTTTTTATGTTTTATTTATTACAAAGCGTGTCACACTATAGACAGAAAATAATTATTTTTTAAAGTAAAACAAGTAATATAAAAAAAAATAATAATAATAAGTCAATTCCTACTTTTTATTCACTATATTGCAGAAAGTCCTTTATAAATAATTTTCATTCATTTTTAAGTTTATCTGGCGCCATCTATTGGTAGATATATGCAACTTAAATGTAAAAAACTAAAATTAATTAATTAAATTTAATTACTGTATTAATATTTGAAAAAACTGTATTAACATCCAGTGTCATCCACTACAAGTTCAAAAAAAAAAAATGTATTTGAACTTGAGTGGATGAATAAAAAATATTTTATTAACGATTGAAAATTTGAACAAGATATATATAGGGAGAGTGTGAGCTAATAGAAGGAATTGAATAACTGGAAGCCTCAGTGGATAAACAAGAAAACTTTTTTGATAAATTAAAACTGTTATTTCTGTTATTAGAAAAATTTTGGCTATAAGCATACGTTTCAGATAATTTCGAGATGATTGTGTTGCAATTGATTGGCTGGTTCTCTTTTACATGAAGAGGATGTTATTGCAATAAATAAAATCGAATTTTTATTCTTGTTTTTAAAAATAATTTTGATTTTTTTATTGCAATACCTTAAGTATTAAAAGTTAGTTATCAGGAATGAAACTTTTCATAAAATACATTTATCTTCTATAACTTGTTGTTCTATTTATTATCTTCCATAGCATTTTATTATTTTTTTCTAATGTAAGTCAATTATGAATCCTTTTATTTTTATATATAAATTCTTACAACAAATATATATATATATATATAACGATCGCAAGAATCTTACTAAGGATCATCTTATTAGACGTAATATGCAGACTTTGCCAAGTTGTAATACTCCTTAGAATCATATTTATTATGCTTAATTTTGAATCTTTTAATTTTGTTACATAATTTAATAGAATCTTACGATAAATATATTGCCATATACGTATAAAAATATATTGTCATATATGTATCCGTCTTAAGAATTTACTCGGCAACATCTTATTGGACATTTTTTTTTTTTTCTAATGCAGCTGGCAAACACAGACACCTACGTAGGCGTACTCACTTTGGCAATATATATCTACGTCTTAAGAATTTTTACCTAACCATTACAAACCACCATGGCACCGCCTGACATGTGGTACCGAGCTTATTCAGGCCCTCTTATTGGACATAATATGCACACTTTTCTATATAGTATTAAAACCTTTCTTATGTGCATTATAAGAAATCAATACAATTAACGAAGCTTCCTCTGAAAAAAAAAACTGACATCACAGTTCACTCATACCGATTTTACACACAAGAACACAGCTCTACCGAAGAGTTCCTCCGTGCCGTTTCAATCTCCAGCCCCCTCTTTAAAAACCCCTCCATTGTTTCTGAACCCTCCCCCACCATAACACTCACCTTTCGGAAATCTCGAACAACATCACCGGTGCGAAACCAAAAATTACCACCGGCGTGTCTGGTGCCTCTTATCACGGATTCGCTTTCACTTCAACTCACTCCTCAGCATCCTCCTCCCAAAATGAAGAAGAAGAAGCGCAAGAGCGTAAATGATCTTAGGAGGCAAACAAAAGAGGGCCGGAGGCTGCTTTCTGCAAGCCTTCTTTTGTAAATCATTAACAAGAGGTTCTGTGCTGGGCAGATAACGCCCCGCGAATAATCGCACTTGGTGCCTTATTGGTAATCAAGAAACCTTCCTTCTTCCACTGTTCTCGTGTTTATGGGGTTTTGTAACTGAGGGCTCGGTGTGTGTGCGATGGTGCGGTGTTGATCGTAAAACAGAAAGAGGGTCTTTCATCTTTACGCAGGTGTTCTGCAGGGCCCCGTTTTTGATGCCCCAAACCTCACGGGAATCGCATCTTGGGTTTTAAAAGTGTTCTTGGATTTTTAGGCGAGATATTGGGTTGTTGTAGTACGTCGGTGGCGTGAGAAGAAGTTGAAGTTTTTAATGTATGTCTACTATCTGTTCCAAAGCGATATGAATTAGGCAAACTTGCAGTTTGGAAATTGCTACACCCCAAAACATTGACAAGCCAACAAATTCTCTTTCATATTTAAGCATCAGTGATGTAGAAGTTATTAGGTGGAAGTGATTTGAAATTTGTAGATTTGTAGAGTGTAACTAGATAGTGAGGAAGTACATGTTCGCCAAATTATGAATATGAAATTCAGCTGATTAAATTCATATAGCTTCAATACAGGAATTGAGAAAAATGTAAAACTTTGTCATGGATATCGGTGAGATGTTTATTTAAAGAGAAATGTAGATAGCACACATGCACAAAATATGTATATATATGACTGATGTTGTGTTTATGGAATGGAACATTACCGATAGTAAAGCAGAAAGAGGGTCTTTCATCTTTATGCAGGTGTTCTGCAGGGCCCGTTTTTGATGCCTCGAACCTCACGGGAATCGCATCTTGGGGTTTTAAAAGTGTTCTTGGATTTTTAGGCGAGATATTGGGTTGTTGTATGGCTTGAGAAGAAGTTGAAGTTTTTAATGTATGTCTACTATCAGCTTCAAAGCGATATGAATTAGGCAAACTGTAAGTTTGGAAATTGCTACATTCCAAAACATTGAAGCGTCATGCTTACAAATTATCGCTGACACTTAAAAATCGGTGATGGAGAAGTTATTCACTTCGAAGTTATTTAAATTTTGCAGATTTGCAGAGTGTAAGTAGATAGTGTGGTAGTAGTGTTTGTCAAATGATGAATAGAAAATTCAGCTGATTAAATCATATCGCTTTAATACGGAATTTAGTTCATTAAATTGGATAGTTGTACTTTGATTGTGGATAAGAAAGATTCTGAAGCTGTTATTTCGTTTTTTGATGTGTCTGTATCAAAACATTTTTCTATATAATTTATATTGTGTTCTATAGATATAGAAAAAGGGCCTGATGACTGAGTGAAAAGCGCACTCGGTGAATAGTGGCAATCGGTGCCACAGGGCTTGATTCCCAGCCGTACCATGGATGTTTGTAGTGGTTCGGAATCCACTTTACGCCGTACGTCCCGGTCTAATATGAATGTAGGGCTGACAACCCTACTCCGTAAAAAGAAAAAAATCTCATGTTTCGGAATCTGCCAGTAGACAGACGGTCTTGACCCACCCTGCGGCTGTTGTGCCATTGAAGAAGAAAATATAGATAAAATAGATCCATGTTTGGGAAGTCTGATGTTAGTTACATGCCAATAAACTTAAGTAAAAAGTTCAGCTAATTAAATTTATTTCGTTATATTGAATATTTTAGCGTCAGTTATGAGGAGAATTTATTTATTCGATTGGAATTGAGTAGAATTAAAGTCATTATATGGCAACTGATGGAATTATTGTTAATTGATTTGTTAAAAAACCAACTGATTCGTTAAAAAATAGTGATGCTTATTTAAAAAATAAAAAAGGAAAGAAATATATAAGCATATTGTTGCTGTTACTAATCCTAATTGTCCGACATCGCGGAAAGGACACCCTAAGAGTAGTGGATGGATGGATTATCTGTTGTGACGAGCATCCGTAGGAAGAAGTAGACTTGGATCCATGTAGCTGAAGAAGGAGGGCAGTGCCTTCCAGGAGGATTTTCAGGGTAACAACTCCGCATTTGCGTATTGTATGGGAAAAACTTGGAAAACTCCCACCACTATCGAGGCAGGATGCTGAACATCACAAACGCCATCGAATCTTTTCGTTGTTTTAAACAGTGTCTAAAACAAATTCGCCAGTGGATTGAATCTCTACCCTAATGCTCACTAGCTTCACACCACTAAGCCACGATTCAGGCATAATAATAATATTATTATTATTATCCTTTGATAAACAATTTTATTTAAAAGTAATTAACTTATATGGCTATTAATTATTAATAAAACTAATATTTTAATCATACAATGGAAAAAAGGCTTAACATTCTTTAAAATGCTGAATGTTTATATTCGATCTAGATATATGTATTTTAATTTAAATGAACATTTATATTTTGAAATGGCACATATAATTTAATTTATTTTCTCTTTTAACTTGCATTTATTATTAGTATTAATTGTTCTTCATTTGACTTAAATTTTTTTTTTAAAATATTTATTTGATACAAAAAAATTGTTGAATTCATGATTCAACCTTATTTCGCAAACTTTTGTTTTTTAAAAGTCAAATACTTTCAGTGTACTGTAATGCTTATTTAAAAATAGTCACATACTTTTCTATTTAGAAGCCCATTAATACTTACGGCAGAGTAAAAAAAATACCTCCCACTGAGTTCTCCATTCTAAATTTTCTGTTTTATTACGCGGATAAAAAGGCGGGAAATCAGAAATTAAGACCCCTAAATTAACCGAATACTTCGAGGAGGGAGCTTTGTTATTACTTCTTATTATTATTGCAAGGCATGAAAGAAAAAAGAGAAAAGAAAAACAAAGGCCCGAAATGCACCGTGAATTACGTGGGCTATGAGCATTAACGAACGCTATTACATCCAGGAAACGTAAAAATTCATGAGAGGACAGATGGAATCTTATGAGCAACTTGGGGGATATCGTATCGAATAAACATGGAAATGCTTTTACTGAACAGGTGGAAGGAAAGAATTGTGGAATAAATACGAAATCGAATAAAATAGTGCGTGGATATTCTGTCGCATCTTCTCTTTGGTTCGTCATATTGTTATTAAATTCTAGAATGGTAGTGTTAGTTTTAATAAAATGCTGAGTTATTTTTGTGGATAAGAAAATAAGAATAATGTAAAAAGTTACGTTAATGAAATTTTGAAATAATATGAATGTCCAGCAGCGATAACATCTTTAGATAATATTAAAGATTCTTATCAGATCTTCAGATTCTTGCCGACTGTATTTGTATTAAAATGAACAAGTCGTTATTATGTTTGTGGATAGGAAAATAAAAAATAATTATAAAAGTTACGTTAACAACGTAAAAATCATTTCAATGTTAAAAATAAACCTATCAGATCAGTAGATTCTTATCAGTTCATAGTCTGTTAGAGTGTCTGTATTTGTATCAAAATGAACAAGTTGTTATTATGTATGTGGATAGGAAAATAAGAATAATATAAAATTTACGTTAATTAAGTCTTTGAATATCCAACAGAGATAACATCTTTTTAGATAATATCAAGATTCTTATCAGTTCATAGTCTTTTAGAGTGATTGCATTTGTATCAAAATGAACAAGTCGTTATTATGTTTGTGGATACGAAAATAAGAATAATATGAAAGTTACGTTAATAAAATCTTTAAATAATTTGAATATCCAACAGAGATAACATCTTTAGATAATATTAAGATTCTTATCAGTTCATAGTCTGTTAGAATGACTGTATTTGTATCAAAATGAATAAGTCTACGTTATTATGTTTCACTTTTAAAATTGTAAATGATATTGATTTTTTTTAATAGATATTGATAAAGAAAGAAAATTGTAGACATATCTCTTTTTATTTTGGGGCTACCTAATATCCAATTGAAATACATGTTAAACTGTAATCCCGGTCAAAGAGTGCATGTCTAAGTGTGCAAAAATAACCGTAGAGCTACAAACCAAACCTTTATTTTGTGACCTTGCAAAATAATTTAAGATTTGATTTATTGAATTTTTTAAAAATATTTTATTGTTTCTTATGACAGTTCAGTGGCATGGGATTTCTAACAAATGTTCTTTCAATAAAACTGCCGAGTTCTTTTTTGTGGATAAAAATAAAAATAATTAAAAAGTTATATTAAGGAAATCTTGAAATAATTTGAATATCCAACAGAGATAACATCTTTAGATAATATCAAGACTCTTATCAGTCTGCTAGAGTGACTGTATTTGTATCAAAATGAACAAATTGTTATAGGTAGAAAAATAAGAATAATATGAAAGTTATGTTAATGAAAGCTTGAAATAATTTGAATATCCAACAGAGATAACATCTTTAGATAATATCAAGACTCTTATCAGTCTGCTAGAGTGACTGTATTTGTATCAAAATGAACAAATTGTTATAGGTAGAAAAATAAGAATAATATGAAAGTTATGTTAATGAAAGCTTGAAATAATTTGAATATCCAACAGAGATAACATCTTTAGATAATATCAAGACTCTTATCAGTCTGCTAGAGTGACTGTATTTGTATCAAAATGAACAAATTGTTATAGGTAGAAAAATAAGAATAATATGAAAGTTATGTTAATGAAAGCTTGAAATAATTTGAATATCCAACAGAGATAACATCTTTAGGTTTTATTGAAGTTCTTATCAGTTCATAGTCTGTTAGAGGGACTGTATTTGTATCGAAATGAACAAGTAGTCATACGTTATTATTGTAGATAATATTAAGATATCAGTTCAAAGTTTGTTAGAATGACGGTATTTGTATCAAAATGAACAAGCAGTCTATGTCTCTATTATGATTCCCTTTAAAATTGTAAATGATAGTGATTTTTAATAGATATTGACAAAGGAAGAAAATTATAGAAATATCTCTCTTATTTTTATAACATCTGTAGATATTATTAAGATTCTTTCTTATCAGTTCAGAGTGTGTTAGAATGACGATATTTGTATCAAAATGAGAAAAGCAGTCTATGTCTCTATTATGATTCACACTTTAAAATTGTAAATGATAGTAATTTTTAATAGATATTGACAAAGAAAGAAAATAATAGATACATTTCTCTATTTTGTGGCGGCCTGATGGCTAATTGACTAGCGCTCTGGCCTTTGGTGCTTCAGGTTCAAATCCTGGCAGTGGAATGGATACTTGTTAGTGGTTCTGAATCCATGTTAAACTGTAATCTCAGACTAATTAAAGTGTGCAAAAATGACCGTAAAAATACAATATTGATAACTTGATTTCATCTAAAATAAATTTAGATTAACTTGTACGAATAATAAAAAATAAAATACTTGACGAATGTCTTTCCTGAATTCGCTTATATTTTAAATAAATTATTATATGAAATTATATGAATGATATTGAACGGTATATTAATATAAGCGAATGATTATTACAACGTTAAGATATAATAATAATAATAATCCAAATTTTAATTTGCCAGACTATTGGAATTATGTTTTTAAATAATTTGAATTTATTAACTTTTCACTTTAAGAAAATATTTTTCATAAGATAATTACACAAGAAATAATATTTTACATGTAATGACTTAAAAAATTAATATGCCCCCAATTAATGATTATTAAATTGTTTATTACGTATAATTAATATGCATAAATATTTTGCTTAAAGGTAAGTTTCCCTTAACTAAAATTAAAGAACAATAAAATGATTTAATATTTTAAGATATCTGTCATTTAAAAAAAAAAAACAATAATAAAAAATATTTATAGACGGTAAAATGTGTCTTCTTCTAACGGGTTCCCAATATATATATATAAAACAACATTAGGAAATAAAAAGAAAAAGCAACACCACCTGTTATGATACGCTTTGTTGACCTTCAAAGAGAAATAAAAAAAAAGAACAATCTTTTCCTCAAGAGAATCCTCTTACGACTCCATTGCCGAATATGGCTTAGCAATAAAATAGAAATAACAGAAAAGGGAGGGATTGAGAAATAACATCAAGAGAAGAAAAATAGTCTCTCAAGTATAAAGCTAAGAGAAAAAAAAAAATGAAAATAAATAAATAAAACGAACCGAAATAAAACATCAACAAAATTGAAAATCCCACACAAGCAATTGAAATGGGAATAGCAGACGACAAAAGCAAAAATAAAAAAAAAAAAAAAAAGAAAAGGAAAAGAAATGAAATGAAATGACAACCCACTTGTTGCCACTCGGGGCGTATAAAAGCTGCCTTTCGGTTTGTGTAAACATTTATCTCTTTCTCTCTCTTTGCCGGAGCGAAGAAGAAAGCGAAAACCGATTGACTGGCAAATCAGGAGCGGAGCTCGTGGCTGCGTCATTAATCACGTGTCCGTGAGAAGGGGGGGGAGGCAGCAAGGGGGAGGAAGTGAGTGAGCGAACGAATGGCAAACGAATACGGAGTGGAAATAGAAAGGTAGAAACAGAAATCAAATTGAGACTGTCGCTTTTGCGGTTTGTTCTGTGTGTGTGGGAGGAGCACTTTTCAAACCGTTTAAAGGGAAAAGGAAAGAGCCGTTTAAAGGAAATAGGATCTTAATCGTTTTAGCAATGAGCCTTTTTTCACCGCTTTTTAGGCTTTTAGGGCAGTTACAGGTGGGTCCTATATTTTTAATTTTCTTTTATTTGTACATGGTTTGTAGAGGTAATAAAATTATATTAACGTTTGATTAGAATTGTAAAGTTTTATTGGGTTTCTTTGCCCTTTTAGAATGCAGAATTCTAATTTTTTGGTTGAGTGGGGGGGATATTTATTATATTAATTATTTAATGTGACTAGTTTGTATAACTATGTAAAAAAATAAATGATCAAAGTATTTCAAGCTATAGACCATGCTAATTTAAAAAAATCAGATGCTGTTGGTCTATAATAATTATAATTAACGATAATAAAATATTTTAATTAAAATATAATTTATTGATGAAGGGGGAATACTTATTTTATTAATTATTTAATGTGTCTAGTTTGTATAATAACATGCAAAAAAGATAAATGTTCAAGGTAGTTTAAAATATAGAGCATGCTAATTTTAAAAATGTCTGGTACTGTTGGTCTATAATAATAATAAATAATGATTATAAAATATTTATCTTAGAATAAATATAATACTAACATATTAATATTGTAATATAATTTTTTAATGGAGGGGAGGAATACTTATATTAATTATTTAATGTGACTATCTTAAAAAATTAGATATTGTTGATCTATAATAATAATAAATAATGATAATAAAATAGTAATATTAAAATATAATTTTTTGATGTTATATTAATTAATTATTTAATGTGACTAGTTTGTATAACAATATGCAAAAAAAGATAAATGTTCAAGGTAGTTCAAACTATAGAGCATGCTAAATTTAAAAAATCAACTATTGTTAGTCTGTAATAATAGTAATAGTAAATAATGATAATTAAATATTAATATTTGATCAATAATTTTAGAAATTTGCTTCGATTGATCTCTCTTAATATATCTAAAAAAATTGTTCAGAGAAACGGATGTATAATTTATCTGAAAATATATATATATATATATATATATTTTTTTTTTTTTCATAAAATATTTTGAAATATTTAATCAGCTCATTTAAAAATGTGATTCATTTTAAAAATGTTCATAAATAGTAAGAGTCAAGATTAAATGTTTATATTTAAAAATCCAATTTGATGTAAACAAATAAGTTATAATGCATTTAAGCACACTTAAAATGCACAATAATGCATTTTAAGTTTTTTTTTTTTCATTGATATATTGGTAATTTTAAACAAAATGCTTACGAAATTTTCAAAGTGAAATAAATTTATTAAACGTTAAAATCCATCATTGTTAAAATAATGTTAATGATTTACGAGAAATATCCAGATATTTCTTGTAATTTTTCAACCTTTTTTTTTAAATTAATGATTAACACACAAATGCATTTTTGAAGAAATTTATTTCTTAATAAAATTTATAAATGAAGTTGTAAAAGTCGAAAATTTACAAAAATAGGAAGTATACTTAAATTTATTTTCGTCAACCACTATGAATTATATTATTGTCCATCATACTTAGAATGGTTACATATTAATGAAAGATGGAGGGGGTGGGGCAAAAACACCCTTTTTTCATTATCTAATACTTAGCAAGTGATCTGGTCTGGCAGATATATAACTCTGTTATATATCTGTCAGACCATTGTTATTTAATATGTAACATATATATATATATATATGGGGAGCAATGGATACTAATGTACATTGTATTAAGTGCTACCATATTTAAAAAAAAGAATTTACCTGCGAACAGCACACGAGTATTCGCACCCTCCCTTCTGGTATTCTAATTGAGTTGGAAGACTTAAGATTAAAAAAATAATAGTAACAATAAGTTATGTAATTTTTCTTACCCCTTTCTTCATTCTGTCTATACATATAACATTAAATAACACAGAAAATGAAACGAGAAATTTATTTCAAACTATAAAACAATTATTTAAAACAATTTTAATCAACACCTTTAAATAATTAAATATTTATAATCAACTTATTAATTTATTTCAATACACAATTATAAATCAAGAGAAATAAACAAATCAGTCATTTTTTCCCATTTCCGTTTTAAACCGTGATTGTTACTACACTATTCATCCACAAACCGCAAAAGGAGGAGATTCATGTATAAAATGTGATAAATGAGACTTTTCAATGTGGCAGGCCTTTGTTTCTAACTGTCTCTGATGGCCGTTTTAATTCAGTCACGCAAAAGAGGGGAGGAGTTAACTGATCGAGGGGGCATGTGGGGGGGGCAGAAATCCCTGGCAGCTTTCATGTTACTCATGGACATGCGATACGGTTGACGGGTTGCATAATAAAAAAAACTCCGACTTTTTTTTACAGATATATTAGAGGGAATTTATTTTAATTTAGTCATCACTTTGGTATTTGCAAAGTATTGTTTTAGTTAGAGGAAAGTGTAATTGGTATATTTACTACTGTGTCCAAAAAGTAAAACCAATTTTCAATTTAAAATTCCCGGGGCTTTAAGAATTTCAATTAAAAATTCTCCTAAACCCAAAAGACAATGTTTTTCCGTTGCCACCCAGGGTGTTCATAGCAGGCATCAGTGGAAAACAAAGCTAATACATTCACCGTTCAGCAACGTGTAATTGTATCATTGAATATTAAATGAATATCGTACTGTTCAATTATATTACGACAAATATAAGAAATTATAAAATATAGTATTGTGTCCAAAAAGTAAGACCAATTTTTAATTTAAAATTCCCGGGGCTTATGAAATTTCACTTTTTTTTTCTTTCTTTTCTAGGCACTGTCCTTGACATCTGTGTGAAATTTGACGTTAGAATATTCATTAGTGTTTGAGTTACGCTTGGCTTTGTGAGACGCTAAAACTGATTCCGGCGATTTTTGAAATGTCTGAATTAATTGAGCAAAGAACTTTCATTCAATTTTGTTTCCTCAAACGTATAGAATGTTGCAGAAGGCATTTGGTGAGCATTCTTATATCGGAAAGAAATATTTAGAAGTGATATAAACAGTTCAAAGAAGGCAGAGAACGCGTTGAAGACGAAGAGCCCTCTGGTCGACCAATCAAACTCAACCGACGAAGCTCACGTCCAAAAAATTAAAAATTTTCTGCTGGCAAACCGTCGATTTACAATTAGAGAACTTGCTGCTGGTGTTGGAATTTCAAAAGGATCGGTCAATTTCATATTGGGCCTCAAACGCGTCCAATCTCGATTGGTACTAAATGCGCCAGCTCACACTGCATTGATTCTTCGTGACTTTTTCGCCGAAAATGAAACCCATATCGTTCCACAACCACCATATTCACACCGGGCGGTGCCTGGAACTGATTGAAAGAGATTCAACGCGAATCGCCGTGCACTTTGAAGGCCATCCTGCCGATGACTTTTTAGCATGCATTGAGGATTGGAAAAAAAGTTGGCATAAGTGCATTGTGTCCGGAGGGAATTACTTTGAAGGCGATGAATTAAATTTGGGGAATAAATAAAGAGTTTTTGAAAAAAAAAAAAAAAAAAAATTGGTCTTACTTTTTGGGCACATTAGTATATATAAGGAAATTTTAGTCATCATTTTGGTATTTGCAAAGTATTGTTTTAGTTAGAGGAAAGTGTAATGGTATATCTGGTCTGTAATTTTGCGAGTTATTAAATGATATGTTTATGACATGTTTTTGTTTTTGCAGCTGAATTGAAAATGGAAGTTCTCAGAGAAAGAGAGTTGAGAGAAACTCTCGAAAAGCAGCTGCTGGAAGAACAAAGGACAAGAAGTTAGTATTATTTATATTCGTTTTATAAACAAACAAAAGCACTACGACATTTATAAAACCAAAAGGTAAACATTTTTGCTTTGATATTAGCGTTTTTATTTTTTATCTTAAGAATTTAAAATTCCACACTAATATTCATATTTTATTTTAATAATTTTATTATATATTTCATTAATAACAGCTTTTATGTGCAATTTATTTTTTAGCATATTGAATAAATATACTTAAATAGCTATATTTTTAAACCTCACTTAATTCGTGAATTGTTAGAAATATTCTGTCTATCAAATGTGTTTTAGATTATATACACAACATATTACCATACTTGTCTATGACAGAAAATGATTAATATTCCAATTTTTTTTGCCCAGTTTTTTAAAATGGAACATCAAATCTTTTTTCGGTACTTATAAAAAAAATGTATGCAGTGATATATTGTAATATTTAAATAAACATCTCATCGGGTATTATATTAATTAAACTTACTTGGCAAAATATTTATAATAGTTTAAATATAATGAATACCTGTCTAAAAATGAATGTCAATTATTTGAATGTTTATGGTCGTTAATTTAAAAAAAAAAAATTCTAAAAAAGACTATTGAATGTTTTTCTGCAAAAATTTATCATTTAAATTGTTCTTACCTTTGATTTTAATTCAAAAAAAAAATGCTTTCCCCATATATGTAATAATCAATTGAATACATTAATCAAATAGAAGAATAGCTCGATTTTTCACGCTATTTAATTGATTTTTTTTTCCATTATTTCACATTAATTTATCATTCTTTCATGAAAATTTTTCTAATTATGTTAAAAGTTTTACGTTGTTCTTTTTTTTAAATATTTCAATTAATTCTTATGCATTTATTCTTTTTTATTATTATTGCATTTATTGTGAGTATTATCATAAAAATGCATAAATATGAAATAATGTTATCAATATTTTTTTAAAATTAAATTTTTGTTTACAATGAATAATATTAAAAATTATTGTATATTGTATTTTTACATAGTCCAAATGATACAATATTGTTCATGGTTGTGCTATTTTCTAGAAAATATCAAAATGGAATCAATTTTAAGAGTATGATAATTATTTTATACAAAACTTGTTTTGAAATTTTTAATTAAATATTTTAAAATATTCAATAAAGATTGGAATAAACTAAAAATACATAAGCTTTTTCAGATTAACAAACACATTTCCTGAAAGTCATAGTTAAGCTATTTCATATGTTCTTTTATGAGTACTTTTTTACTTTAATAAAAGCAATCTCTGTACAACTCTTCTTCGCAAAACGAAACTAATATTTAGAATGGAAATATATATCACAAAAAATGAAAATGCCTTTCGAAATGTTCGAAAGAATCATCAATTTCTAAAGTTAATTTATCTCAAAATACATATTTCTATTTTCAATGGAGGCCATTTATTTTTTCGTTCTTACATATTTCCTTTGTTTCTAGAAATGCAAAACAGATAAATAAAAACCAAAATTCAGAACCCTTCCTTGAAAGGGAAAAAAAAAAAAAAAAAAACCGAACTCATTAGAACAAAAAAATTCCCTTCCGCAATAAGTTGTTATAAAATGGTTCTTCGATTAATTCGTTTTTCGTTTTGACAATTTTGCAGTTAGTGAACCATCTTTCCTTATGCTACTTTTGCTGATGCTCGGTATATATCATATGCCGATTCCCCAAAAACCATTCTTTTTTGTGCTCCAGAACTCTTCATTAGTTGTTGCCGTTCCATTTTACCCCTGCTGCTTGCATTGTCATCGTTTTCGTTGAATAAATGGAACCCTTTTCAGAACTTATGGAGAGAAGATGAATAAATGAAAGCCAATGACGTATATAGGGACCACCCTCTGGCTACATCGTACTGTATTGTAAGATTTATATTTCTAGGGTTTGAATTGGAAATTTTTTTTCTACTCTTGAAAAAAAAATTTTTTTTGTGGGGAGGGTCGTCATTATTTGTTGTCTTCTTTCACCAACTACTCCTTTCCCTTCGCCTCGTTGTGTTCTTTCTATCTTATTATCTATTCACCTGTAACATCGTTTGTAATCTAAAGAATATTTCGAAATTTTCTTAATCCTTTATTTATGTTTTTTTGTCTCGATTTTGATTGCTTTTCTATTTTCTCTTTTAAAAAAACACACACATACATTCCAATCATCAGTCACAACATGTGCCACTGACAACTCTTTAAAACCGTTATTCGGAATCTTTTGTTGGAAAAGGAATGGTTATGATATCTTGATTTGGTTGCGTGGATTTTCATCAACTTTCTTGAGTACGAAATGTTTATTTATCGATGGTTTTGGTATTTAATCATATCCGTTTTGATTTTTATTTCCATCTTTTTTTGCTTATTCTTTTGTTCTGTTATCTCAGTATTAATTGGAAATGCAATTTTAATTTATAATGGAAAGAAGCATAAAAAATTTAATTACTGAAATCTAAAAAAAAACTTTTTTTTTCTGAGATAATCTGATGAATAAGATACAACTTTATTTATCTTAATGATTCTATTTATTTCATTTTCAAATATTTTTAAATAAAAAAAGTTAGTTAAAAACTATCATACAATATATGTAAATTTAATATATGTTAATTTTTTTTATGGCTATTTAAATAATTTTTTTGTTTTAAAATAAAAATTGAATAAAGTTAATAAAACATAAAAGCATATTTTAATTATAATGTGTTAACATACACATAAAACAAAACTTACATATAAAACATAAAAACATATTATATTTCTGATTAATAAATTAAATGCATAAAATTGTCTTGAGTGTAAATTTTTTGATTTTTTTTTTTTAAAGTTTACATTTTGTACGTATCATTATTCTAAAAGAAGTATGTTATTTCCTTAAGTTTTATTATTATTAAGATTTAATTGATAACTTATCGTTATTATTAAAATGTTCGCAAATTTAAGCTCATTCGATTAATATAGTGAAAAATATTCATTTCGTTACGATTTTTTAACGATAACGATTAAACTAACAATGAATGTAAACTTTTCTATTTTCTCTTTTAAACACACACACACACATTCCAATCATCAATCACAACATGTGCGACTGACAACTCTTTAAAAACCGTTATTTCGAATCTTTTGTTGGAAAAGGAATGGTTATGATATCTTGATTTGGTTGCATGGAATTTCATCAAATTTCTTGATTTTGGTATTTAATCATATCCGTTTTGAATTTTATTTCCATCTTTTCTGCTTATTCTTTTGTTCTGTCTTCTCGGTATTAATTGGAAATGTAATTTTAATTTATAATGGAAAGAAGCATAAAAAATTTAATTACTTTACACTGAGATAATCTGATGAATTAGATATTCATCTTAGTGATTCATTTTATTTCATTTTCAATATTTTTAAATAAAAAAAAATTAGTTAAAACCACCTTACAATATATTTTAATTTAATATATATTAATTTTTTGATGGCTATTTAAATAATTTTTTTTAATCTTAAAATAAAAATTGAATAAAGTCAATAAAACATAAAAACATATTATAATTATAAAACCGAAAACATATTATATTTCTGATTAATAAATTAAAAACATAAAATTTTCTGGAGTGTAAATTATTTATAGTTAATTTTTAAAAAAACTAAAATTTTGTTCCTATCATTATTCTAAAATGAAGCGTGTTATTTTCATAAGTTTTATTATTAATAATATTTAATTAATTATTTAGTGTTATTATTAAAAGTTCCCAAATTTAAGCTCATTCGATTAATATAGTGAAAATATTCATTTCCATTAAAATTAATGTGCGATCTGATATATATATATATATATATACTAATAACGATTACTATTAAATTAATAAAGAATCTAAGCATTTCAGTTTTTGTCATTTCGAAATTTTTGTATTGTCTTAATGTGCTTCATTATTTATTTTAAATATTTAGAGCACAATACTGCATCAACGTATCTAAATATGCGTTTAATTATACAATAAAAACATTCATAAATCTTTTTTGATTATAGTTTTGGATAACATAAGAAATGTATGAGGAATTTTATATTCCTTACAAAATTTTGAAACCATTTTTTAAAGTAAATATCAGTGACTTTTTAATAATTCAAACGAATTTGAATTAAATACAAATTTGATTTTATAAAAGAAAAGTTCACTCTTAGTTTAGATTATTTCTTCTGTACTACATAATAGCTCTATCTTTACCATTGCGCACTTTGACTATTACTAATGACAATAATAGTACTAATATCAACAACTAACGTCAAATTTAATGAATGTATATTTATTTTACTGAAACCCTTCTTCTCTATCAAACATATGCATTACATACTGCTTTGCTTGTAATAATATACAATACCAATATAAATAAATAATTAATATAGACTTACAGCATATAATGATTCCTTTCACCCTGCATTATTCAGTAAAAGAAGACGTTGATTATTATAAAAAATTTATAGACATTCAGTGCATTACATAATAAAGAAATCATAATAAATCACCCTGAACCTCATTATAAACGAGAACCGTTATTTACAATCGGCAAAAACTGCATAAAAACTAAAAGTTTTCTGAAAATGGTGCATTAATAATACATAATAAGTTTATGAATACACAGTCAACAAATGCATCTAACTACATTCAATCACCATGAACGTATCGCTATTCTATCCAAAGGACTAAAGGAATGGAACTCAATTCACTCTAAGAAACTAATTTATCAAGCCCTCTGTACTCCGTTTCACATGGTTTCTTATATTGCGTTTTTTTGCAGAATGCGTTGTTTATGTAATAAAAGACTGTTGAAATGTAGTCAGAAAATTTTAAATAACGAATAAAAAATTACGCTTGTGAATGTCGATTAATGTACTCATACAACTTTTAAAGATTTCATATTGAAATATTGCAATAGGTCAGTATTGCTGCATTTTATATTTCTGAACTTTTTCTAGTATTGCTGCATTTTACGACGAATACACTTTAGTTTTGCTCTCTATTAAGCATGTATTATATTGCTTGTAATAATATACAGTAACAATATAAATAAATAATTAATCTAGACTTACAACATATAATGATTCCTTTCACTCTGCATTATTCAGCAAAAGAAGACGATGATTATTATAAAAATTTATAGACATTCAGCGCGTTACATAATAAAAGAAATCATAATAAATCGCCCTGAACCTCATTATGAACGAGAACCGTTATTTACAATCGGCAAAAACTGCATGAAAACTAAAAGTTTTCTGAAAATGGTACATTAATAATACATAATAAGTTTATGAATACACAGTCAACAAATGCATCTAACTGCATTCAATCACCATGAACATAATCGCCAAAAGGACTAAAAGAAATGGAATTCAATTCACTCTGAGAAACTAATTTATCAATCCACTGTTCTCCGTTTCTCAGGGGTCTCTTATAATGCGTTTTTTATAGAAAGCGTTGTTTATGTAATAAAAGACTATTAAAATGTAGTCAGAAGTTATTAAATTATAATAAAAGAAATTACGCTTCTAAATATCGATTATGTACTCATGAAACTTTTAAAAATTTCACATTGGAACATTGCAATAGGTCAGTATTGCTCCAAGCATTGCTGCATTTGTATTTCTGAACTGTTCCAAGTATTGCTGCATTTTACAACGAATACACTTTTAAGTTTTTACCTCATTAAGCATGTATTATATATTGCTTGCTTGTAATAATATACAGTAACAATATAAATAAATAAAATAATATAGACTTACAATTATATAACTAGCTTCTTTTCACCGGCATTATTCAGCAAAAGGAGACCCTGATTATTATAAACATTTATATACATTCAGTACGTTACGTAACAAAAGAAATCATAATAAATCATTTTGAACCTCATTATTTTCAATCGGCAAAAACTGCATGAAAACTAAAACTTTCTGGAAGAAAATGGTACATTAATAATACATAATAAGTTTACGAATATACAGTCAACAAATTCATCTAACTGCGTTCAATCACCATGAACATAATCGCCATTCTCGCCAAAAAGGACTAAAAGGAATGGTCGAAGAATTTAATTCACTCTAAGAAACTAATTTATCAATTCACTGCATTCCGTTTATCATGGTCCATTATAAATCATTTTATGCGTTATGCTTTTTTTGTAGAATGCGTTGTTTATGTAATAAAAGACTGTTTCAAATGTAGTCAGAAGTTTTTAAATTATAAAGAAAAGAAATTATACTTAAATATCGATTTAAGTACTCACGAAAACTTTTTTAAAAATTTTATTGGTACATTGCAATAGGTCAGTATTGCTGTATTTTATATTTCTTGAACTTTTTCTAGTATTGCTGCATTTTATATTTTAGTGCATTTTACAAAACGAATACACTTTAGTTTTACTCTATTGAGCTTGCATTGTATACTGCTTTTTGCTTGTAATAATATACAGTAACAATATAAAATAAATAAATAATATAGACTTACAATTATTTAGTGATACAATTGATAATATTTGCTGCATTAATAAGCAAAAAGAAGATCCAGAAATGGCAGACATTCAGTACGTTACGTAACAAAAGAAATCGTAATAAATCATTGTGAACCTCATTATAAGACATGAACCATTATTTTCAATCAGCAAAAACCCATGAAAATGAAAATGGTACATTAATAATACATAATAAGTTTACGAATACACAGTCAACAAATGCATCTAACTGCATTCAATCACCATGAACATAATCGCCATTCTCGCCAAAAGGACTGAAAGCAATGGAATTCAATTCACAATCTGAGAAAAACTAATTTATCAAGCCCACTGCACTCCGTTTCTCGTGGTCCCTTATAAAAGTTTTTTCTTCATCATTTTAATACCTTTCGCCTTATAGTTATTTAATGCGTATAACGTATCTCTCTTCCCACCCCCTCTCCGTCTGTCAGACTGCATCAATCATCCAGTTTACTCTTGACCATCGAGTTTTCGTTCCAACTGGGGGCCAAGTCAGATATTTGCCAATCGCTTAAAGGTCCATCTTGTCTTGTAGTGTGTGGCAGACGCAAAAAAAACGTGGTGGGGAATCCATTTGAAGGAAATAGATTCCCTTCAAGAACTTCTCTAATTTTTTTTTTTTCCTTCTTCGTATCTTCAAGCCACTTTTCCTAATGGTTGATAACTGAATTTTGTTCTGGAAAAGAACAGTGAAATTGTTTTTTTTTTTTTGTAGAATGCGTTGTTTGTGTACTGTTAAAATACAGTCAGAATTTTTTAAATTATGAAAAAAATTAAGTTTGAAGTGTCGATTTATGTACTCAATTTTATATTGGAACACTACAATAGGTCAGTATTGCTGCATTTTATATTACTGTATTTTTCTCTGGTATTGCTGCATTTTTCCTTTACAAAGAATAAACCTGAAGTTTTGTTCGCCAAGTACCTCACTTTTATATCCAGAACTATGTAGCCTCCTATCAGTTAAAAAAGGGTAAAAAATAATAAAAAAATATCAAAAATAAAAAAACAAATTCACTAGGAAATTACGAAGTACATTAATCCTAGAATAGATAATCAGTATAGTAAGATAAATAACATAAACATAAGGGAAACTAAAGGTATGCAATACAAAATAATAAACCAGAGAAGCTGGTAAAATCATAAATGGTAACCACGGTACAACCATAAACAAGATATTGCGATATAGAATGGTATATAATATTTTTTTATATTATTTCTTTTATATAACAAAATTTTATTG
>BPLR01008867.1:0-100692 GCA_021605095.1 Caerostris extrusa | reverse complement strand
GGTACACATAAAAATTTTATCATAGTGGAACTTCCTTATATGCTCATGTAATGGTGCACCTGCAAATGGTAAAAAATGGACCTGTTTATCTTATATCTGCTATAATCATGCATGATCGTAAATATAATCTAGCTAATAGAATTTTTCACGTTCAATCCTCAAAAATTAGATGATTGAGAAGTTTGTCGCTCTACGGTCATTGTGTGCATACTTTAGGCTAATTAGACCGGCACCTACAGTTTAACGTGGATTCCGAACCACTCACAAACATCCATGCCACTGCCAGGATTCGAAGCTGAAGCCTGGGGTACTAAAGACCAGAGCTCTAGCCAATTGGTCATCGGGCCGCATGATTTAGAAGAAAAAAAAAGTTTTAGAGTAATAGAAGAAAACTATTCAACATGAAACAAGAATATTAGTTTTCGTCTTTATGTCATAGTTTTTTACATAAAATACTTAAAATAAATTATCACATAAAATGTGACTCGATAAATATTTATTTCTATTAGATGTGAAAAAAATGCCATAAACCGTAATTAATTGTTTGTTTTTTATATCTACATCTGCTTTATTATCCATTGCTTAGCTTTCATTCTAGAGGTTTCTAAATATGGCTTTCCTTCAATTACTACTTAAAAGCTGTTTTATGTTTTTAATTAAAACAATGTAACAATGAAATCTACCATTCTAATTCCAAAAGTAACTTTTAATGGCTTTTTAACAATGCATCGCCTGTAAAACCTGAGTATTTCTGTGATAAATCGTAAACATGATTTTACTACAAAGTATTAATATATAAATTTGCCCTTACCATGTAAAACCATGCATATCCTGGCGTTATTCCAATGATGAGATAGAAAAGAGTTTCCAAAGTTTTGTACCTAAATATTATAAAATTATATAGATAAGAATATATTTTCTAACAAAAAATTTTTTTTCATACGTCATAGCATCATAAATCTTCTTTATGAGACCAAATAAATTGATCATAAAATGCTATGTCTGCTTGTACAATGAACTAAAACATGCTTGTATAAAGTTAAAGCTAAATATTTTTTTTATGATAGCATCATTTTTTATTATTTCTTTGGAGTTCCTTAATTTTTAATGTTAAGTAAAATAATCACTTTTATATTTTTTTATTATCCAGAATATAAATGATAAATTCTTCATGCAGTTGAAGTAATTTTCATTGAATATTTTTCTTTGATAAAAATTTTGTAGCTATTTAAAAATTTTGAAAAATTATCTTAAATTTATTTGAAATATTACAAAGCATTTTTAAAAACTAAAGCTAAGGCTACGTTATAAAAAATTTAATTTTGAAATTATGTTCAATAGAAGAGGAACTTAGATTTAAAACATAATGAGATTTACATAATGAGGTTTATTGAAAAATATTTTTATTCTTTTTTTTTTTTTTATTTCCTTTTAAAGATTTTTAACGCACAACTCGGGGCTATATGTGCGCCCTGGTGAGCATTAAGAGGAGGTTTAATCATCTGGCGACTTTGTTGTAGACACTGTTTCAAAAAACGAGGAGACTCGATGGCGTTTGAGATGTATAGCATCTTGCCTCATGAGGTGAACTATTTGGGGGAGTTTTCCGCATTTTCCCCTATAAGATACGCAAATGCAGGGTAGTTCCCCTCTAAAGTCCTCCCGGAAGGCATTGCCCTCCTTCTTCAACGATACGGAGCTAAGTCAGGCTTCTACCTACAGGCTACATCACAACAGAAGCTGCCCCACCTTTTTCCCTCCTTTCCTGAGACTATTCGAGTTGCTGTCTACCAAGTGGGATAAGGAAAAAAAAAAAATTTTTAAAAATCTGATTTGATTTAATAAACAAATGCTGCGAATAATGCAATTCTTTTATCAAATATATTTATGGCTTAACCCAAGATATCGTGCATATAATAATAATAATAATAGAAATAATTTTTTTATTCAATAATCGTGGTTTGACTGTTATATTAAACTATTATGAGACCTAATGCTAATTGGGTAGTGGCTACTCAACCCATGGGCAGCAAAGCATGTTGCAAAAATCTGCATCTTTATAGCACCCAACGTTCCTCGATTAGCTCAAATTTCTTTTTACATCGTGAGAAGATAAAAAGAAACTCAATTATTTCAACAGAAACTCTGGATACTACATGATGATGCAGTTCTTGTAAGAAGAAAGAAGTTCAACTAACTAACATTTCTTAACATAATGACATTTAGGATGACCACATGAACACAATTCTAATATAATTTACAGCCATTAACAATTGCCGCAATACATTTTGGGCAAAAATCGTTACGTTTCCACATTCTGATAGCGACAGCAGTCAGACCACACCATGCCTGCAGGAAGCCAAAATTCAGACTGAAACTTCTCAAACCTACTATTACGTAGAGTGTGACGTTTCTTATCTTTGCGGCGGAAACGGATTTTAAGACGATTTGAGTTTTCTTCTCATAGGAAAACAGCTGGTAACAAAATGTGCCGCGGAAAGTACCACTAAAAACAATCTTGTAAATGCCGGAAAAACAATGTCATTCCTCATAGTTTTTTTTAAATCTTTCTTTTCTTTCTAATGCAGCTGGCAAACACTTAGAAAGCTTTCGTCTTGGATGCCTTAAGGCAAGCGCTGCACTACGTTACTCACTTTGCATTACCCAGGGGCGCGTGTAACTTGGGTGAATTTACAAGATAAGCCACGGGCGCGGCCTTAAAGTAACAATGCCCCAGCAACGCTCTGACCCTTTTGATCAGTATTTCGAACCAAGAAGACCTACGCGTTTAAAGTGGATTCCGATTATCACCTGCAAACATCCATGGCAAAGCCGGGACTCGAACCCGAAAAGGCCTGTGGTACATTCCCTCATCGTATGGCGGCGAGTTCGTGGAATACATAGGCGAAATATAAGGCTTAGTGATGTACTCACGCAAAATCTCTTGTTAACTGATTAAACTATTCTGGAACATATACCTTATCATACTTTCAATTATCATCAATAGCTTAGAAATATTTGAAGCATTCCACCATCATCATCATTAGTGCAATAGCTCCATTGTGGCTTAAGGCCGTATGCCTATTGGTAGATTACGAGACGAGAGATGTTTTTTTCTGTTTACGGGTAAGGTTGTCAGCCCTACGCCCAACAGTCATATTAGACTGTGTCTTACAGCTTAAAGTGGATTCCGAACCACAATCAACATTCATGGCACCACTGGGACTCGAACCCTGTGACACCGACCGCCAGTACGTAAGCCACTCGGCCATCAGGCCCTTTGAAGTCTTCCCCCAATTGAAGGATTTTCAGTTGTTACCTAAGTAAGTGAGGCCTACCTGAAATATACTATCATTTCTACTTACAAGATATTTTGTATCTGTTGGTTTTTTGTAGACAAAAATAAAAACGATTAATCCTTTTAGGAAATTTTCTCCAGCGCCACTATTATCTATCTCTATCCGCCACTATCAATCTCTCCGAACAGTAAAATTTTTAGACTGCTGTTCTTAAATGTACTAAAATTTAATATTATAAAATAAGAAAATCTCCTTTGCTACCTTTCGTGGAAGAAGTATTGATAAATGATGCCCAAGATAGCCATTGTCCAAACAATCCAACTGAGATTTTGTGTCCAAAAATTTCTTTCCGCATCTTTCAGCAGTAGCCTAATAAGGAAAATTAATAAATTATAATTATAATTATAACAATTATAAAAAAAATAATTGTCATTATCTCAGAACTTTTCTTGGATGTATGAACTTTTTTTAAATTTAACAAAACAAAAGTTTTCAGTTGAAAAAAAGCAATTAAATGTTTTTATTTTTGCGATAAGTTAAAATTAATACAGAAAATAGTCATTTTTATTAAAATTTAAAGAAAATTAAGTTTTAACATAGAAATATATGTGAAATTATAAATAACAAAACGGTGATCGATGTTCATTTCATCCATTATTTATAAAATTCGAATTTTTTTATTTTTATGATTAAGTGTATTAAAAAGTTACAAAACTTTCATTTGAAAAAAACAATACATTATTTGAAAAAAAAACGAAAAATTTATATTATTTGTCCATTATTCAAAATAAAATACGAATACTAAAAAGTTATTACTATCATTATTATTATTATTATTTGATAAATTAGCGTTAATTATTAATATATCACAAATAATTATAATTTCTAAAATTTTCATGAAAACAATAGAAAAAATTAAATAAATTAGAAAATAAATATCCAAATACATTAAATCAATATGAAAACAAATTACATTTAAATAATATTATAAACCAGGATTAATTATATATATATATATATATATTTTTTTTTTATTAAAAATAATTATAGCGATATATTGACATTAAAAAATTCTGAACAAAGTTATTTTCACAATAAAGAAATTAAACAAACAGTCACATCTAAATAAAAAGGATGAAGTTTAGTGTTCATTAGTTTATGTTATCACTCTATTATCTCTATAACACAGAATTTAACTTACCAGGGCGTATAAGAGGCAGCAATAAATATATAAATAATAGCACGATCACACATGTGTAGCATTTCCTTGAGAGATCTAAATTAGAAAAAAAAGATTTATTATATAATTATTTTAAATTTAAAGCAAGTGTAATTTTTTAAAAGTATTCGCTAATAAATCCACATTAAATGTTTTTATTAATTAAATTTTTAATAAAGTTTAACTATAAAATTTATTTTAAGAAGATTCTAAAATACTCTTCTTCTTCAAATTGTACATGGAATATCATTTTAAATACTCTATTTTTAATGCAATTTATTTTTCCTGTAAATTAATAATTATATTACTTTGTTATCATTAGTTCTT
Organism: Caerostris extrusa; assembly: GCA_021605095.1. Taxonomy (NCBI): domain Eukaryota; kingdom Metazoa; phylum Arthropoda; class Arachnida; order Araneae; family Araneidae; genus Caerostris; species Caerostris extrusa. The sequence goes on along the minus strand of BPLR01008867.1, from coordinate 95,847 downwards.
GTTACAATACATTTTTCTTTCAACAGAAAGACCCAATGCTGATTTTATTGCACATAAGAATAATTTTTTAATAACAATCATAGCATAAATTATTTAAAAATGTAGTACATATAAAATATTTTTATAATCTCTAATAAAATTTATCGTAAATTTATTGGGGCAAATGTATATTTTATTTTATTTTTTAAGAAAAATAATCTAGGGGCCTGAATGGCCGAGTGGCTAGCGCTCTGCCGCTCGGTACCACAGGTTTCGGGTTCGAGTCCCGGCGGTGCCATGGATGTTGTAGTGATTCGGAATCCACTTTTAAACCGTAGGTCCCGGTCCTAATTAATGGGACTATACGTACAGTTTTGAATTATCTAAGAAAATTGGTCACCAATTTGTGAGAATATTTGTACAATTTGCTATTCTCTTTAATTATACATTTACAGGAGTACTCATACAATTTGTTATTGTTTTATAGAAATATTTTTAATTAACCTTGAATTTATAGTACAGTTTTGTATTATTTTAAAGATAATTCATCACAAATTTATAAATAGTAGTAGATTTGATTGTACTATTTGTATTCAGAGGGCTGATGGCCGATTGACTAGCGCTCGGTGCCACAGACTTCGGGTTCAAGTCCCGGCGATGCCATGTATGTTTGCAGTGGTTTGGAATCCACCTTTTAAATCTTATGTCTAGGTCTAATATGACTGTAGAACGTAGGGTTGACAACCCTACGCCGTAAAATGAAAAATATCTCCTGTCTCGAAATCTGCCAGTAGGCAGACGGCTTTGGGCCCATAATGGGGCTGTTGCGCCTAATTAAGAAGATTTGTATTCTCTAAGAAAATTTATCACAAATTTGCTAAAATTGATTTAAAAACATAAAGTTGCTTATGTCTTGCCAATATATTTTAGTCTTATTTATTTTAGCACCTATTATTTTTTGTGTATTTTGTTTAGCAACAATAAAGTATTATAAACAAATAATTATACAATATGGAACATTATAACAAAAATAATTATTATTACTTGAAATACTTATTCTTCTATAAATTTTTCTTTTCTTATTTCAAAAAGCACCAGAACCACAAAATTATTTCATTGTTAATTTTTCCAAAGGATATCATTTAAATAACTTATATCAATAAAATATATATACCCGAACATTAAAAAGAGGGCAATATGTTTATATTTAATACTTTTCAAGCGTACATGCTTTAATTTTACAAAGTTTTCTCCGTTTGGTAGAAGTAAAGTAATATTTTTTCGATTACTTTGATTTAAAAGCGAAATAAAAAAAAATATATATGATCGTTCAGATGTATTATACTTGTTATTCGGTGAATAAAACTGAATAACATGTGTTGCCTTCTGTAGTTTTAATAATTAATTTATATCTATGTAAAAAATATTAAAATATTGGATTTTTCGATCCATCAAATACAATATTACAAAAAACGTTAACGGCAACTATAGAGTCAAATCTTCGAAAAATTAAATATTGCTGCAGATGATATTCAGACATTTTTGCAACGATTTTCAGACATTTTTGCAACGATTTTTGACTTTTTCCATGAAAAGAATTTAAATGAGTAAAACGAAAATCTGAATGGCATCACTTCGGAATAGGGTTTAAATATCGTCTGCATCATTAAAATTATTCTTTGCTTTAATATGTCGCTGAATTATAATTTATGTATCGAATTCTATATTTCTATATATCGAACAGAAATACTTTTATTCCATTATTGAAAAAAAAGATGTGAAAGTATGATTTTAATATTTCTACTCATGAAGTAAGTGACATAAAGTAGTAAAAAAAAAGAATCGTCAAAAACTACATAGGATTGGGAAAAAGGGAAAGAAATTCATAACCAGAAAAGGTACGTACACCTCTTATTGTATGGAAAGTTACATCTCATGTTTTAAAGAATGTCAAAAATATTTTTAAAAATTTTGAATAAAGGGGTACAAGTAATTAATTTTATAAAAACATGAATTAAATTCAATGTTATTTATTTTATTTTACGAAGAACTATCTAGAACACATAAAACTTTGTTGTTACATTCAGAAGTGTGATGGTTATTGTGTGGTAAAATCTTTAATCAATTTTTCGTATTAAAAGATGAAATTATAACTTTTTAATGACTGTGAACATAAATATGCTCAAAATGTTTAAATGAAATAGGGTTACAGTTATTGGCATGTTTGGCAAATGAATTTACAAGTTTAAATGAATTTAATAAATCTTTTCAGGGCCTTAAAATTAATATTATTAAATTGAATGATAAAATCAATGCTTTAATTTTAGAATTAGATTTGCGAGAATCTTATGGGAAAAATAATAATACACAATGTTTTAAAAGCTAAATGATTTTAATTTTAAACAGGAGAATAAATCTGAATATGTTAAAGATATAATTCAGAAGTATATTTAAAAAAAAAAAAAAAAAAAACACTATCAGGAATTATTTTCTCAACAAGAAGAGTCCCATGACTGAATTAAAAATCCATTTCAAAATATCAATAAAAATCAGAATTTATTACTGTCAAAATAGAAACAGCTGGTTGCACTATCAACAGATTATTTGTTAAAATGCAGATACGAACGAGAGAAGGTCTTGATTTTCATTAGAAATTTGCACAAATTTCAATCCTCAAATCCTTAAATTTCTGCAAAAGCTATAAAAGCCTTAATGCCCTTCTTTCCAATATGTTTGTGCAAAAGTCATTTTCGTTGTGTCATGAAAGGCGTTTACAAATAACGAACAGAATCAGACATTAAAGTTTTGTGCAGAATAAAACACGCTTATCCCAGTCTTCAGCGGTCTGATGGCCAATTGACTAGCTATCTGGCCTTTGGTACCACAGGCTTCAGGCTCGAATCCTGGCGGTGGCATGGGTGTTTTTATTGATAAGAAATCCACTTTTAAACTGTAGGTCGCGGTCTAATTAGCCTAAAGTGCGCAGAATGACCTTAGAGTGACAAACCAAACCAGCCAAATAGCTATGCGGCCTGTCGGCCAATTTGCAAACGCTCTGGCCTTTGATACCGCAGGTTACAGATTCGAATCCTGGCGGAGGCATGGATGTTTGTTAGTAATTCGAATCCACTTTAAACTGAGGTGCCGGTCTGTTTAGCCCACGTGTGTACGAAATGAGGGTGCCATATTCCAGTCATTAAATTTGAAAATTTTATTTATACGTATTAACTTCATTTTGTAACAATTAAATTTGTATTATAACCCGGCATACTTTGTTCTGCCGAAAATAAATGCATTGTAGAAAATTATATATCGCGATTATATTCTCTATGTTCCAATGTCTGTGCATACTAATTTTCATGAATATCGTTTGAACGGTATATAAGATGAAATGCTGTAGCACCATATAGTGGCAAGTAACAATAAAGTAGATACCGCAAACATATTTTCCATTCTCGAATACATATTATTAACAATTTCCATAGAGATTGGTTGAACGGTATAGAAGTTGATATACTGCAGCAGCATCTGTTGGCGACTTACAACAAAGGGGATAGCATAAAAACATTCTCCCTGTTTTGTCAAACACACACACACACAGAATTTCATCAAAATCGGCCAAGCCATTTAGAAGGAGTTCAGTAACAAACACATGTATAGATTGGTTTGATTTGATTTCTCGTTCTACGATCATTTTGTGCACATTTTGGGACTAATTAGACCTCCACGTACAGAAGAATTATATATATATACTAGTTGACCCGGCAACAAACGTTGTTTTGCCATTTACATTATTTCTATAAAATATTTTTTTAGTTGAATAAAAAAAAAACTAACTTACTATAAGTGTGTGAAATGTGGTTATGATTAGAAGAGGAATGGAACGTTGCAGACAATGACGGCGTATAAAATGATAATACACTAACCATTTATTTATTTCATCCTTTATATTTTATTAAATTAATAAATATATTTTAAATTACATTATATAATAGCTGTATATGCATCAAAAATAGTTATTTACATATTTACTACTAATTATGGAAATTAAAAAATAATCAACATCAATCTCTTAAGTGCAATGGAGTGCACGATATTTTTGGTTAGTCCGTTTTTAGCCAAAACAAACAAACTGGATGGTTTACCCACATGCTAACATGCCACGTATGAGTTGTCCGTGGGAAAACATGGTGGCCACATCTAAGCCACAAACAAACATCGTTTGGCTCAGACTTATTGATTGTCATTGCGAATGCCAATCTAATGGAAATTGAATACGTTTGAATTCAATTGTCACATCTGGGTGGAATCATAGGGATTCGTGGCGGTAATATATTTTTCGCCTCGGTACTTACCAGTTCAAAATGCTGGCTTCGATAACGCTTTTCATTAATTTAATGACTAATCGTGTTCCATTGCACAGCCATGGTGGGTTTAAATATTAATCAAAATAAATCGAGAGCATCCAACCTTTAATTGTAATGATGGGTGGCGTGCCTGGCAAATCCAATGAAATTCAAAACTCAATTGATAATTTACAGCTTCATTGGCATTCGCAAACTGTATCGATATAGATTTGTATGACACTGTAAGTTCCTGGCAACAACTGTTGTATCTTGGAATTTAAACCATTGACGTCCACATTTTTTGCTGCCAAAATTCTCTTTCTGCCAACCAATCAAGATTTTTTAATTGTGTGCATACATCGGGAAATATGTGTTCGATGAGATTATTTTGCGAGTCGACATTGTGCAGAAATCTGTTTGAAATTTTATGCATCCAGTATTTTCATGTACAGCAACTTTTCCATCGCCAATATCTAACAGTTGTTTTGAGAATGTTTCAGCGGATGGATCTTGAAGCATTTGAACTCGCATGTTTGTAGTAGTAATTTGTTATAGCATGTTTGTAGTAGTGTAGTAGTAATGGAAGAATGTAATTTTTCAACATTACGTTACAGACGATGATTTTAAGCAAGCGTTGATCTCATCAGCGTACGTTGAACGTGGAATGACAGGAAGTGTTTGCATGAAATCACCTGAAAGAAGTAACAGAGTGCCGCCAAATAGTTTGTCGTTATAAGTTTATGCTTTCGATAATCTTATGCTTTCGAATTGCAAATGACACTTACTTTACTGAATCCCAGATTCGCCACAATAAAGTAAATTACAACATAATTACACCTGTAAGTTAAAACGCAATAACAGCCATCTTTATTTTTCTTAGAACAATAATAATGTTGCCAATTTTGCTTAGCTAAACATTAACACACGCTACAAGTGTAAATATAATTTAATGCTACACGTGCAAAGAATATGACTAACCAAACATTTAACTTAAGACAACTCAAGACATTAACACGCCTACACGTGCAAATATAATAGTATTTTTGTTCTCTTATTATTTGACTTGTCTTTAACAATGATAAAACACGTATATTTATTTAACACATAAATATTTTCTTTTAAATTAAAACTATTCCCACAAAAACAATGCGTATAATATATACAGGTAAAAACAACGGCAGTTGTTGGCGCGAGTTCACAACACGTGTTGATTTATATAAGATCACTTAATTAAATAAAAGTTTAAAAAATGAAGCCGATTAAAGACTTTAATTTTGTTTAAGCACACACGTGCTGTAATGTCATGACTAAAAAATTAAAAAAAAAAAAAACACTACATTGTTTGAGAAAGAAATTTTTAAAAATATTTAGGTGGACCACCCTTATCACTTAGGGGTTTAAAAAATAGATTACGACCGATTCGCAGACCTACCAAATATGCACAAAATTTTCATAAGAATCGGTCAAGCCGTTTCGGAGGAGTTTGGCAACAAACACTGTGACACGAGAATTTTATATATTAGATATAAAGATAATAAAAAGGATATTAAAACGTTTTCTTTAAGTGTACTATCTACATTGTGAATATTCTATTGTTTATGATCCGCAGAATAATTTTATACTCGTGGGTTCATTAAATTGATAAAGTTTGAAGACAGCTGGTTTAGGCTATTCAAAAAGTGGTGATTTCGACTTGAAAGAAAAAGAGCGTCTTGGTCAACCAATAAAGGACCGAAATGATTATAAGCTACTGAAAAAAGGTAAAACAGTTAATGCTATTCTCTACCAACTAAAAGCAACCAGAATGAGCTACAAGATACACACATAAAAAAATGATTTGGACGACATCGCCCCGCGAAAGGGTCAGAGACTTCAATTTCTGCACTTGGCTGGAGTCTCTTGTCCGACCACTTGCCAATAATCACCAGACTTGGCCCCTTCCAACTATTCATCGATATCTCACACACTTTCCCTGGACCACTTCAACACCCCCCATACGAAGATGTCGAAAAAATAGCTTCGTGACTGAACCACTTAAAAGATGTATGGTTTTTATGGGAGGACATCCACAAGGCAGATGAGAACAGGCATGATTAGTGAAATAATTTTAATAAATACCAAATAATTAGTGAAGGCGCATACTTTTGAATAAACCAAAAATTTATTTTCGTATATATTTAAGAAAAAAAAAGGAATTATTTTATCTGGTACGGGGGTGTGGGAAGGGGAGAGAGATGAAATGTTTTGAATTATTTGATAAATTATTAATTTATTAATGACAGCTAACGAAGGCTCAAAAATGAGTCTTAAACACAATGAAAAAATTAAACATCTATTGATAAAAAAATCCGCTTAATATTTGTTAATTACCAAAAAAATTGCAGACAAAGATTTGAGACATTTTTATCTCTTTTTTTCTGTGTTAAGATTACCACAGTTCCATATTAAAAATTTGTTTTTAAAGTAACTTGTTATTTCGTGTATTGAAATATACTATTATAAATCATTATTTTGTTGTTATTGGACAGAAAAAACGGGGGTCAAATGCTAATTTTTGAAAAAAAAAAAATACTGTTGTGTCTCTCAACCTCATGATTATCGATACCAAAATGCAAACAGAAAAAACTTTAAATATCTATCATTTTCAAAGTTCTTAAATTATTTTAAGTAAAACAAAATTTATTTTCACAGAAGATTATGATTAGTGAATTTTTCTTCAAATATTCTCTTTATTATTAACGAAATATTACTTTATTGATTCCTTTTTTTTATTCCTTTTATTGAAATAAAAGAATTTTTTTTTAATTTTACAACGTCATGTCATTTTTCGAATATTATGATCAAAATAATGAAAGCAAGTTGATCAATCTCGTTTTCAATTTTAAGCAGATAGCGTCATAGATGTAAAAAAAATGTTTGCAAAATTTGTTCTTTACATATTAGTAGATGTAATGAACAAATTTTGCAAACATATTTCAAAGTCATTTTAAATTTTTCTTATATTACCAATTGATTTGCTTTTAACATCTCTTTTCCTTTTATGACAAAAACAATCTGGTGAACTTCTGAAAATGAATTAAAGATTATGATTAAAAATTCGAAAGTAAGTTGATAAATCTGGCTTATAGTTAATCAGTTAATTTGCAAATAAATATAACTTTGTAGATGTAAAAATAATGTTTCCAGCAAGTGTTCTTTTCATCCATAATTTCATTAAGTTAGTGACTCTTAAGTTGTTATTTTTACCTAACTATTCAAATTTTTTACTATTCTTGATTATTTTTTTTTTATTACATTATTGAGGATTTATTTTATTGCATTATTGAGGATTTATTTTATTACATTATTGATTATTTATTTTATTTATAACATTTTTTCGTAAAAAATTTATGTATTTTGCAATTAAAAACTCATCATTTAAAAATTCATATATAATGCATATTCATATATATATATATCCTTGTATAAAGGATGGAATCTTCCCTCCAAATACAGAATCATATTTATAAAATTCATAATTCATTGGAGGTTGTTTAGAATAATAACAATTCATATCAAAGGCATACTTGAGCACTTAGTACAGTGTTTAATTATATACAATCCAACAGCTATGTGCCTATAAAAGTTCTAATTCCTGTTCTGTAGTAACTGGGGTTCAACGTACCAGTTTGTTCAGATGTGCCCATAGGAAAAAAATCCAAAAGAGTCAGATCTGGTGATTAGGTGGTCATAAAACAAGACCTCTCGTTCGATCCAGCAGTCTGGTTATTTCATATATAATGAATCACGTCCAGACGTGCTGAAATACTCCGGTACTCCATTATGCTAGTCATGTATTGTCGATAAAAAAGAATGTCCTCCAGAAAATTAGTACATTACAGAGAAGGACCAAGTATAAATGGCCTGTTTAAATTTGAAGCTCATGGTTCCTTCTATTCACATCACGGTTGTTATAGTTGACGAAACCTTTCCAGTATTTCTCAGTGTATCTGGCATCAATCTACGGATGATACTGGCATCGGATGAATGATAATGCATTTTTGTGATTTTGCTTCACATTTTGTAATGTTTTGGTTCACATTCTGTAATGCATTGCCACTATGCGCACTGGCCGACATAAAGTACATATAGCAATACTCACGAGTAAAATACATATCATTATTCGATGACATCGGTTCATTTGTATAACAAACGGGCCACCTGTCATCTATCTCTCTCTAAACTGTTCGCCTTTCGTAAGCGTAGGGGAACAGATTTTATTTTTATTTTCTTAAATCTTTGGCCAAATCGCAAAATTGGGGCCATTCGAATTGGCGAGCGCCAACTGAGCGATAAGTCACCGAATGTGGTAACTCGCATTTCTTTTACTGTTTGCCATTCACTTTACTTGCTATCGCAACCTTTTCTTGGCGCACTTTGGCGAAAAGTATTTTTGACGCCTAATTCCAGCACCCCTATTCTGCGATTTTGCCAAATCTTTTTGTTCTTCTTTCGTTCTAAATGTTCACATGAGCCTATTTTCCGTGCACCGGCTGCATTTTTATATCGAACTTTTCTCAATAAAATATGCATCGTTGTTGTAAGGTTCCTTAGGCAACGTTTATGTATTCTAGCGATGTTTTTTTTTCCTTGCACAGCTTATGCAGTATTGTCTGAATCATTTTGTGCATACATTTACTTATAGTATTGAAAAATAATCAGGATTTTTATTTATTTGGATTTAAAATTGGTATTTAGATTTTAAATTATTAGACAAGCATGTAATTCCTTGCCGATTATTATGAAGGTTATAATATTTTAAATTTATGTTATCAAATTGCTTTAACATGCTTTTTTTTTTTTGTTTGTTTGATAATTTTTATTTTGATAGATTCGATCACACATCGAACACACAAATGAAAACACATCCCAGCCCCTTTCTTACAGTCTCCTACCCTTTACTTTCATACTCCCTTTTTTGGGAATCTTGTTGAGAACCTACGGACGAATGTTTATTTTAATATGCTCATTAACCTTATTCAGACAACTTACCTGAATCTTTTGGTATAAAACACATAATGGAAAAAAAAGTGGAAACTAGGAAAAGGGCCACCAGAGCTGCTCCGTAGACGAATCCACTGAAGAACTCCCATTTGTCGTCTGAGCGCTGCAGCAAGAGGTACATGCCAATCAGACTGGGAATCACCGACAGCTGTGAATGAAGAAAACAAAACCTTCATAAGCATTTATTATCGAGAACGCATGAAATTTCAATTTGAGTGAAATACTGTTACTACTGGACGCAAATGCATTTAAATGTCTCTTTTTTGCGCTCTGGTAGACAATTGGCTAGCTCTCTGGCCTTTGTTACCACGGGCTTCAGGTTCGAATCCTGACGGTGGCATGGATGTTTGTTAGGAGGTTTGGAATCCACGTTAAACTGTAGGTCGCGGTTTAATTAATCCAAAAGTGTGTAAAAAAATGGCCGTAGAGCGACAAATGAGCCGGTCCCTTCCAAATGGAATTAATTTCTCAGGTTGTTTCTGAAAGTTTTGTTTCACTATAATGATAACAAGATGTTTTGCTATGCGAAACAATATTTCCTTTACTGAAGCATATAGTCTTAAGATTTGAACAGAGACAGACTTCCAGCGTCATTACATATTTTTTAAAGCTGTAACATTACAATAAGAAATAGATTTCATATCCTTAGTTACGAATTTTAAAAAATAGATTGCTTTCAATAAAATAAGTGCATATAAGGATTACGTTATTTCTGGACCATAAATACTTCGTTACAGGTAAGATTTTTTGTTTTGGTTGTTTTTTGATTGCTGAAGAAAGAATTTGTATGATCATCTTATATGTAGGTGTATTTGTATCTTTTAAAGGGACTTATTTTTTTCTTTCGTAAATTATAATTTAATTTTTTCTTTTCAGGATGGCATTTTGTACACTTACATCATGCTTTAAACAAAAGGTAAATCTGCAAAATGAATATATGGCCAATTGTTACTTTCAGTAGAAAACTCTTCAGGAGTGAAGGTGGTAGAAAAATGTTTATTGTTAAGCGTTTCAAATATATACTTGTAAATCCAGATACAACGTAAAATTTAAATACTGCTAGATTTTTTTTTTTTTTTACACGAATCGTGATAATAAAAATAGTTTTTCTATCATTTGTACTCACTTTTTTCGTGACCAACCTATAGCCTTGAAAAAAAAATTTCAATTCTGAGAATTTTATACAGTTGCATTCTCGTTTCAATTTTTCTGACCAGTCTTCCAAAAAAAAAAAACTACCCTGATCATGTTTTTTATATATTAAATTTGTCCTAAAGAAAATTAAGTTGGTCAATTCGTCTAGTTGAAAAGTGAACGGACCGTAGTTTTTTTTGTTGATTTATTAATAGTTTTTTTTTTTTTTTTTTTTTTACGAATTTTTAGATGGCATTTATTGAAAAAAAAAAATTGAATATTAGCTTTCAAAGATTATTTTTCTAACTTCCTAAAGCCTTCGTTAGATTTATTTAGCAGTCTATTTTGATTATTTTGCTCCAAAATGTATTCGAATCAGTAGAGCTTGAATACATTGACATTCAAAATAATATGTACTAGACCAGGCGTGACCAACACAAATGATCTTGCGGGCGACTTTGGAAATGCATCACAACTCTGTGGGCCGCATATAAAATTATATATCCCTATATTAGATTTAGACCCACTATAGATATTTTTATATTCATATTACAACTTGTTATATTAGATGTTCCAAGATGCACGCGCATCGTGAGTTCACTCAATATAATTTAATTATTCTGCTAAATCATAACTGTACACTCATAAATAAAACAGGCAATATCTGTCCTGTATTCGCAAGAATATTATTTTAAAATCAAAGTTAATTTTTTTCTCATAATTTCTACAATTAATTTTTGAATATATGGATGCACCATAATGTATTTTTTTTAATACATTGGTTTTCACTACTTTGGTCATTATAAAATAAACGTATTTTGTAAAATTGTGATAAATCTCATAGGGCAGGAAAAATATTCAAGACGGACCGCGGGTTGGTCACCACTGTACTAGAGACTCAATAAATCCGTTAAACACTTTTTTAACATTTAGAAATACAATTTAGGATTTTTTTTTTTAAAAAAACTGTTTGACCAATGAAAATTTAGGATACATTCTGAACATAACTTCTACAAAAGGAAAAAAAAAAATATCAAAACAAAAATTAAATCGCTGACTTGTCACTCGTCAACATCAATTTTTTTTTTTTACATTCTCCTTTTTTGTAATAATATGATGGAAATAAATAAATTAAATAAATTTCGAATTCAAATTAAAAATTTAAAAATTTTCGTTTATTAAAGTCACAAAGAATTTATTGCGACCGTTAGTCTTAATAAGTCTTTTGCATCTGTGGTCTAACTTTTTTAGTCTTGATGTCTAATAAGATTTTATTATTATTCCCCGATCTACCCGAACGTATACAGTGCTGTTAGCTAGAATTGCGATAGCCATTCTGCTCAGTTGTTTCTTTGAAAAAATTTTAAGTATGCAAAGAACAAATTCAACTGAAAGTTAGTAAAATTAAATCTTTACAAATTTAAAAGCGAAATTTCTAAAAAAATTAATGTTAAACAGCAGAGAATGTCTAAGTCTTATAAGTTGTTACTGGAAAATCCATCAACATCAACAACCAAAAAAATTAATTTTTTTTTTTTAGAAAAGAAAACAAAACCCAATCTGGGTAAACAATAAAGTTACTTATTTGTAGAAAATTGTATTAGAGAATTTTCTTATTGACCTACAGACTTATTGAAAAGGGTTTCTCGTCTTTTGTTCCTCTATGACATCCTCAAAATCAAAGATCCTTCCAAACCTCTTCAAATATCATCAAGATATCTTCAAAGGCATCTCCAATCCTCTCCTTCCAACGTTAATGCGAACACAGCTGACACAACTTTGTTGTGTCAGTGTCATTATCATCAGTGTGTCAGTCATTATTAATGAGTTTAGAGAGTCCAGGGCAAATTTGAAAAAGCGTGAGTGCACTGGAATTGTTTTTATTATTATTATTATTTTTTTTTTTTTTATTTTTTTTTTTTTTTTTGAAATTAACAAAAAAAAAAAAATTCTACCATTATTTAACAAAAATCCTCGTAATACAACCTGAAAATATTGAATCTGCTACACATCTGCCGTTCTAATGACAAATGACCTCAGCTCAAAATGTCCTATGGTATGATTAGGACACATGAAGGCTTGTGCACATGAAGGCTAAACAAACTGGTACCTACAGTTTAAAGTGAATCCGAACGACCAAAAAACATCCATGCCACCTCCAGGATTCGAACCTCAAGCCTGTGATACCAAAGGCCAGAGTGTCCTATGAGACTTTATAAATGGGATAGAGTAATTGGGCTACAGTACTTTGGCTTAAAAACTGCTTGGTTCGGAACCCGAAAAGAATACCCGCCCGAAAAACTGCATGTCTGTTGTTGCTTCTCATCTCACTTGGTAGACATCCAGACCAAGCGCACGAACCCGGTATGGACTCATGGTTGAAGGGAAATTGGGGCAGCTTCTGTTGTGATGGAGCATCCGTAGGTAGAAGTCTGACTTGGCTCTCTGACGCTCTATAGCTATATGAGACCGGGACCTACGGCATAAAAAGGGATTCTGAACCACTCATAAACATGCATGCCACAGCCAGTACTCTAACCTGAAGGCTGTGGCACCGAGCGCTAGACACTAGACACACATTCGTATGGATAAATCCGTTAGTCCAGAATGTCCTATAGAAGAATTTAAGAAGGAAAGGAGATAGTGTACCATTAGATACCCGCTTTTGTGGTGATTGTTCCAAACTGTAGTGGCACAGAAGTAACAGTTCCAAAGTAAAAACAGTTATTGGGAGAAGATAGCAGTAACTCCGCAAATATTCTAGAAATGTGCCCTTTTAGTGACGACAATCGGACTTTAAAAAATGTAAATCTTTATTTTAAAGCCCAAAAATTTATCCATGTATTCATTTGTAAATTTTTTGGATAAAGATTATTTTATAAAAAGATTGGCTATCAGTAATATTAATTTCTTTTGTGTGTGTGTCACTATAAGTCTATCCAATCCTTTCGTTTTTTCCCCAAAATAAGGAAAAGTACCCTATGAAACACTCGGGAAACGAAATGAAACTCATTTCCGCTAGACATAATGATCATGTGCTCAGCAAGAGCTAAAACAAGAAAGCGCATTTTCGTGATCATCCATTGTCAGCTAACCTTAATAACCAGCTGAAGTGAAAGGAAGCAGAAAGAAACATTCCTTCGAGTTTTGTTGTTGGAGGGAAGATTTAGCTTACGTGTCAAAAGAAAAGAAAAATTCCATTAGTGGTAGAAAAGACAGTTGGATAATGGCCAGCAAAAGTTTCGGCTTATAAATAGAAAACTTCAATCCAATCAATAAGTGTCTAAATTAAAAAAAAAACATGGAAGAGATAAACACATATTTGTCTAGAATCCATAATAATATGCTGCAACACTGATAAGCAGCAATTAGGCGAAAACATGTTATATTTTTATTTTGGTATCATAATTGTGCTGGATATCATTTAAATTTTTTTTATCTACCCTGTGTTTTATTAACTCTAGTCACGAAATAGCCCTATTAAGTAAGTAGTCTTTCGTATAATAATGTAAGAATTAGCTCTTTAAAGTAAATATACCCTCAATGACATTTTTTTACCGGAAGTCACTATTTATCACGTTTCAGTAATTGCCCACTTATTTATATTTCAGATTAACTTCCATTTATATATATAATCGTTGTTCTAATTCAGCTGGCAATACAGAGAGAGAGTTAATCTTTGTGCCATAAGTAAGGGCACCGCTGTTAGTCATTTAGCACTATCCGGGGGGCACGTGTAGCTTGAAGATATACTACGGACGCGAGTAACACTACTCCCAAAACACTATATTAAACTGGGACCTACAGTTTAAAGTGGATTCCGAACCACTACAATCATTCATAGCACAGCCGGGACTCGAACCAGAAACCTGTGGCATTAAGCGCTTGACACTCGGCCATTCAGTCCCTTGCATGTCTATCCTAGGCATGGATGAATCCATTAACCCAGAATGAATAGATGAATTTAAGGAGGAAAGGAGATTGTGTACCACAAGATGCCCTTCTTGTGGTGATTGTTCCAAATTGTAGTGGCACAGAAGTAACAATTCCAACGTAAAAGCAGTTATTGAACTCCGTGTATATTCTACAAAAAGTTCTAATGACGACAATTGAACAGGACTTTAAAAAAAAATCTTTATTTCAAAACCAAAAAAATTTATCTGTCCATGTATGCATTTGTGCATTTTCGAATAACGATTATTTTCTAAAGGGGCCCGATGATCGAGTGAATAGCGCTCTGGCGCTCGGTACCCCAGGTTTCGGGTTCGAGTCCTGGCGATGCCATGGATGTTTGTAGTAGTTCGAAATCCACTTTAAGTGGTAGATCCCGGTCTAATAAGATCGTAGAGAGTTGCGGGGGTAATATTACTCTGCTTCCGTAGCTTATCGTCAAGCTACACGCATCTCCTGGATAGTGCTAAGTGAGTAACGTCGGTGCAGCGCTTGCCTTAAGGCATCAAAGACAACTGTCTAAGTGTTAAAAAAAAATTATTAGGAAAAAAAAATTTTGCTAAAAACGTGGCTATCAGTAATACTAACTTTTTTTTTTTTTGTTTTATTTTGTTTTAAGTCTATCCAATCCTTCCGTTTTTTCCCCGAAATAAGGAAATGTACCCTATAAAACGCTCGGGACACAAAATGAAACTAATTTCCTCCTGACATAATGATCCTGTGCTCAGCAAGAGCTAAAACAAGAAAGCGCATTTTCGTGACCATCCATTGTCAGCCAACGTTAATAACCAGCTGAAGTGAAAGGAAACAGAAAGAAACATTTCTTCGAGTTTTGTTGTTGTTGGAGGGAAGATTTAGCTTACGTGTCAAGAGAAAAGAAAAATCCATTAGTGGTAGAAAAGTTGGATAATGGCCAGCAAAAGTTTTGGCTTATAAATAAAAACCTCAATCCAATCAATAAGTATTTAAATTCAAAAACAACATGGACGAGATAAACACATATTTGTCTAGAATCCATAATAATATGCTGCAATACTGATAAGCAGCAATTAGGCGAAAAACATGTAATATGGTTATTGTAGTATCATAATTGTGCTGGGTATCATTTTTTTTTGATCTACGATGTGTTTTATTAACTTTAGTCACGAAATAGCACTATTAAATAATAAGTAGTCTTTCGTATAATATTATAAGAATTGGCTCTTTTAAAACATATATACACTTAATGATTTTTTTTTCCGGAAGTCGCTGCTTATCACTTGTTTCAATGACGGTCTACTTGTTTATAAAGATTAACTTCCATACGGTCTATATTTAAATTTAAAAAATTTTGTGAGTTTTCTTTTTAGATAAAACTTATTATTTTAGCGGTTTATTATTTTTGTTATTCTTTTCATTCTATGCTTATTTGGCAGGTATTATATTTTAAAGTAATGTCTTAGAGTAGTTCTTGATAGATAACAGGACATGGATACTGGACATGAAAAAGATTAATGCTAGGTCCAGTGCAGGTAAGTTCCAGTTGGCGAACTGTAGAGCACCATGCCGGGATATCTCTTTCAACGTCTGGAAGTTTTTGCTTGGAAACGACATGCACCCGTAAGTTACCTTTGCTACTGTTGACTTGTAATTTTTGTTGATTAATTATGTTCATATTCTCTTATGTGACTTTCTTTCATTTCTGGAGTATTCTGTGCACACTACTGCATCAGGAAACCATTTTCGACTCTGTAATTAACATGTGGACAACCTGATGGCCGAGTGACTCCCTCGGTGTCACATGTTTCGGGTTCGAGTCGCAGCTGTGCTATGGATGATTATGGTTATTAGTGATTCAGAATCCATTTTAAACCATAGGTCTCTATCTAATATGACAGTAGAACGTTGGGCGTATGACTGACAACACTACACCGTAAAAAAAATTTTTTTTTAAATATCCTGTCTTGTTGTGCTATTGAAGAAGAATTAATATGCGATTTTCGAGTTATCCAGATATACTCTATCCCCCTTAGAAATTTATAACTTGATGAAAGCTGTATGTATGAAAGTTTAAATTGTCAGAATTGGCTCTTGGTAAATTAAATTGTAATTTAAATGACCCGAAGTGCCAAATGATTAAAATTGCACTGATAAAAAGGAAACATGCATCATTTGTAAAAGAAAAAAATCTAGTTTATAACACTAAATTAATTGAAAGGGCCTGAATGGGCCGCGTGGCTAGCGCTCTGGCGCTCGGTACCACAGGTTTCGGGTTCGAGTCCCGGCGGTGCCATGGATGTTTGTAGTGGTTCGAATCCACTTTAAAACCGTAGGCCCCGGTCTAACACGATCGTAGAGCGTTGTGGAGAGTGACATATTAAAAATAAGGAAAAAAATAACTGTTCATATATATAGTGATTAAGGGGGATTATAGTCTTCGTTGCTTCACATCCCCATATACCAAACCATTCATCATCATAAATTAATTGAAGTGCAAAAAGTTTAGTGTTTCTCTTAAATTATCTTAAGAGGCTAAGTAGCTCTCATTCAAATAAAAATTATCACGAATGATTCTCGAATTTTTCCCAAAAGAATTCCCACATAGCCTATTAGAGCCTTTTTTTTTTTTTTTTTTTTTAATTCTAATGTGAAATTCATTATAAGCATGTGTTATCGCATGCAACATTTTACATATTTCTATTGCTACAGCAAATATGCTCATTTATTTACATGCAAGAAAAAAAAAAGTATCCATGCATCGGCCGGAAATCGGGCCGGGCCGCCGTGGCAGGCGAGCATTCTACCACTGAAACCATATTTTTTTTTTCGATTGTAAGGTTTAATTGTACAATGTTTTTTAACTTCTGTCACAACGGTCAAATTTTCTTCCGTCTTGTTATATTGAGATCCATGAGCCGTGAAGTGAGTGTTTCCAATTTGAATAATCGGGTCACGATTTATAAAAAACATCTTACGTTTTATGGTTGGCATCATCTCTGAACGACAACAACAATAAATGATTTGAGAATCACTTTGTCTTTCTATTAAATGATTTGTGAATCTTTTCAATACGATATTCTTTTTCTGTCAATGATCAGGTTCTTCAGTAAAATTGTATTACAAAACAGTCATACATTATTTAATGCTGCCGAGCAACACCGATCAATGGTAAAATTTTCAATATTAAATAATGCTAATAATGTATATTAATAATGAATTTTCAATAAATTCACAAATAAGGGCTTTTTTTTTTGTCTTTGAATAATTTTAAATAAGAAACTACTGATACAGCATATGTAGCATTTTATAGAAAAATGTTATTCAATATCTTTTGTTAAGAGTTTGGATGGTTTTTGCCAATTATCTTTTATTTTTATTCTTGTTTGTGTAAACCTTTTTGTTTTTAAAATTTAATTAAATCTTAGAAATATATAATCTCAATTATTTTTTATTGCTTTCTAAATAATTTCATATCAAATTGTATTTATAATATAACGTTTAAGTTCGAAATCATTTTAAATAAATAAATGTATCTAATCATTGGAATTAATTTAAATATTATCTAAAGGGCAATTACCACCAAATCATAAATTCTTTTAATCGTATGTGAAATATTTCACTTGCTTTCAAAATTATAAATTTGATTTCAAAAAAAAATATCTTCGTAAAGTTCCATTTGCTTTTAACTTTAAACTTTTAGAAAATAATGTTTGGCTACATTGTACATGTTTAAACATTCTGAATAAATTCTAAACATTAATAAACTTTTTTTCATACAATAACAATTTAAAATTAATTCGAAAAAGATTTTAATTTGACTACAACTTAGAGGCTAAAATTTGTAATTAAAATTAATTAAATTGTCAATCTAATTAAAATATAAACCTTATAAACTCATTTTAGCTATTTTTTTTATTTTAAACTTATTTATACTGTTACTATTATTTTATTTTGGTCACTTATATTTTTATAAAGGATATTTTTATGAAAAATAATAATAATGTTTAATCTAATAATAATAATTGCTTTGTTAAAAGCATAGGGCATTAAATTATCTGATTTTTTAATACTTTTTCTAGACAAAATTTAAAATTTTCGTTTGATTAAATATCGCGTATTTCCAATAATTGTACAAACATTAGCATATATATTTAAATTTCCTCAATGAAACTTAAAAGTAATTGATTTATGTCAAAAGAGTTTTTTTTTTTTTTTTTTTTTTTTTTTTTTCATAGTAAATTGGCCCCCAAATTCCAATTTGTCTATAACTATTAACTATTATTATTAACTTAAATAACATTGAAGATGTTCTGCTTATGTTAAATCAATTATTAAATAAAGGTGTAATAAGTAGTTGCTTGTATGATATTACAAAGGGTGCCCATCGTTTTTATGATTCGGGATATAAAATTGAAGACGAAATTTATAAAAAATAATTATTCAATTCTTTGTTTCCATTAATCTATAAGATAAATTATTTTTTTATTTCATGAAAAAAATACTTTAAAAAAAACCTTTTTATAAAAATAAAAAAAAAAGGTAAAAAAAAAAAAAAGTTTTTTTAATTAAATTCATTTTGACTGTTAAGTACATATCAGCTTTCATTTTCTTAATCTTTATATAAAATTAAATTTGCAGTATAATCTATTTCATTTTATTACTAAAAATTACGGATTGAAGAATGCTTCCATCGGTTTTCCCGTTGGGTGGTAGGAAGGAAATACTTAAAATAACTCCTTCGGACCAACAGGTAGAAGTCCAACCTCTCGAGGCAATGGCAACCATTCTTCTCATGAGGAATCAAGGCCTATCTGAGTTCTACCTCCATCACAATAAATCAATGGAATTACTATCTTCGATAACTCACGCTCTGTCTTACAGGCTCTTGATGAAGTTTTTCACGTATGATCTTGAACATTATATATCTTTTAGTATCTTTAGAATGCGTATCCTGCAATGGATCGCTGCTCACGTGGATTTAGAATTTAACGAAATTGCAGATTCTTTGGCGAAGAATGCTAGAAGTCTGTAACAGACTACCGTTCCTTATCTAAACGTTGCCGTTGCCTAAAATCTAAATTTATGATTCCTTCAAAGAATGAAACTAAATACCAAATTGCAGTATTAAATGTCGACAGAAAAACATCAACTACTCTCACAAGATTAAGGATGAAGCACCACAAAAATATGAACCTTTCTACTGATGGCATTAAAAAAATTCCAAAAATGTGGCAACTGCCCTGATGTCGAGCTTATTCCTCATCATGTCTTTGATTGCCCAGCTGTTACAGCCACCATACAGTGTCTGGACCATCCCTCGGAAGAGGATTTATACTCTGAGCTGGCAATCAACATAGCCATTATTATTCGGGAGTGATATATGATATTTGATTCCCTTATATTCTTCAGAGGATACGATAACAAGATTTCCAAAATGTATTTTTTATACAGAAATTTCACAACAGCACTATTTTTGGAGTTTCAAAGAAGTTTTAATTAAGTGATGGTTCGTTTATTGATTCGCTATTTGTGGAAACGTTTTATGGTAACTAAAAATAGTCATACGACATTCAGACACTTAGAAAGTCGAATTCTGAAAATATTCTCAAAGAGACAGTTTTAAAAGGTCACAAAGTTATTCCATTTCGTAAAATTTGTCGAAAACATTATTTTTAAATGTATGTAAAACGTTATTTTTAATTCAAATAGGCCAGCGCGAGTCAACAGATTTTGCACTTGCTGCCATATATCTACATACCTTGTTGCCATACATCTACAAATCTTGTTGTCATATATCTAGAGTGATTTAAATAAATTACATGGTCATAGGATTCACTATGACTTGCATGTGATTGCTCTAAAGCAGGGGTCTCCAAACCACGGCCCGCAGGCCAAATCCGGCCGCCAGTGTCATCCATCCGGCCTGCGACCGCGAATAGCTTATTGTTGCTGTAATAAGTTGGATAAAAAAACACAGAATGATAATAACTCGGTTTATTGATTTGTTAGGTAAAGCTTGATGGCAAACGTAATACGCAGAAAATTTAACTTAAGCATAACAACTAACAAATAATTGAAGTGAACCCCACTAACATTATAAACTAGTGAACATCCAGCGGTTACCCTCGGTAGTTATGTTGGGGTAAAGAGTATCGCATATGTATGTATATCGATGTTTGAATGTATATATCCAGAATCAAACATATGATTCTTATCGTGAAAATCCCTCAGGAACGGAAAAGCTAAATGAACCGCGGGGTATCCACTTGCAAAAAGAATATTAATGAGATTTATGTGATTGTGATTTTTCACTGACAATAGTTAGCCAACGTATGCTCCCTCAGAGCGCGTACTCGGCGACTGGTCTAGAAATTAATGGCAGAAAAATTAAAACGGTTTTGGCCCTCCGTACTTACTGAGTAAACAGTATGGCCCTAAGGCTGAAAAGTTTGGAGACCCCTGCTCTAAAGAATTGTTCATTCATTAAGATGGTTTTTTTTTTTTTTTGAATATTAATTTTTATAGATGTGGTGATTTTTCAAGTCCTTGTTCTTTTACAATGAATGCAATTGATAACAAAAATGAAAATATTCATTTTTCTGTGCAAAAATTCTGTATCTTAAGAAACTATCTACTTACCGCATGGGTAAGTACATTTGCTATGTGTTCGAGATCCGTGGGTATGTAAGCTTTATTACCGGAAGCCCTGGCATTCATAAACCTAAAAGAAAAGTGAGAAATTTAAAAAAAAAAATGTTACATTACAATCTAAATATTTTACAAATGCCATGCATAAAGCACACAGAGAAAAAGAAATTGAAAACATAAACATATATATGCTGAACTTAAAACTACAAGAATTGTTTTGTAAAAGTAAAAAAAATATTTCCCGATTTAATTGAAAAAAATTTTCCAAATTCGAACGCCTCATTTTAAAAAATAAATGACCATAATATTCCACCTATTATTAAATCGCGTATTATATGTTAAAAACCTTATAATTTGGTAGTAGGATTATAATGCCCGAAAAAAAAATTTTTGAAAGTTTTATAAAAGACAATTCTATAAAACCCTCACCTAAAAGGCTTTTGTCATAAAATTTGACAGAGATGAAAAATAATAATCTTAATATAAAAACAAACAAAT
This sequence comes from Caerostris extrusa, assembly GCA_021605095.1. Lineage (NCBI taxonomy): Eukaryota > Metazoa > Arthropoda > Arachnida > Araneae > Araneidae > Caerostris > Caerostris extrusa. The sequence goes on along the minus strand of BPLR01008867.1, from coordinate 74,269 downwards.
ATAACTGTTGTGAACGATGTTATTGAAATCGTACTTCTTTCAAACTTACGCACTTAATATATGCTGGTGCGTATTATAAAATGAAAAAGGCTTGGAATGAAATTATAGATAAGAATCGTTGTTCAATCGAATCAGCAACATCTAGACCAGGGGTCTCCAAACTACGGCCTGCCGGAAGATTCTATCCGGCCCGCGGATAGAATTTTAATTTACCACCTGAGGCAAATTAAAAGAAATATAAATTTATACATTATATATCCATCTCCTTTTCTACTTTGATTAAATATTATTTTTTTCTTCCTTTTTTCAAAGGACTGATGATCTTTTTACTTTCTCTATTTTTGTTCTACAAAACCTAAATCGACGGAAATAGCAAACACAGACAGGTTTCAATCGGAAAGGATTTGCAAGTTGAATTAATTGAGTTACATTCAAACAATCATCTCAAGCAGTTGTTTCTAAATATGCCAAAGTTAGAGTTTTACAAATCAATATCGAAAGTAAGTTTCATAAATTCAATATCTCACGGCCAGAAAATCATTGCTGTGTTTGCTTCCATCTGATATATGTGAATAAGTGTTTTCAACTATGAATCTTTGGAAAGAATTATTTCAGAAGTAGACTGACAGATGAGTATTGCGATTCCTTATAGTGAGGTTCGAAGTGAGAACCTCAATATATGAACTTTTAAAAATGAAATCTCGATTTCATTCTGCTCATTAACATATTTAAATTGTAATACTTGTATATTGTTTTTAAAATTTCAGCAACATTTTTCTTGGCCTGCAAACTTTTTTTTTTTTTTTTTTCAATTTTTGGCCCCGCGACCGAAAAAGTTTGGAGACCCCTGATCTAGACAAAGTCTAAAAACCCGTCTGTTCTTATGGAAGGAAGGAAAAGAGGCAGCTACTGTTGCAATGGAGCAGCCGTAGGTAGAAGTCTGAATTGTCCCCGTGACGCTGAAGAAGGAGGGCAGTGGCGTCCGGGAATACTTTTAGGGTTCACTACTTTGAATTTGCGTATCGTATGAGAGAAAAACCCGGAAACACCCACCAAGTAGTCCGACTCACGAGGTAAGATGCTGAACATCACAAATGCCATAGAGTCTTCTCGGTTTTGAAACAGCCGCCAACTGCAACAAACAACAAAGTCTACAACAAAGCCACCAGCGGATTGAACCACGGCTATGCTCACCAGTGGTGTTCGTTGGCACCTAGCCACGAATCGGGCCATAAATTATTGTTACATTCATAAAGATTTTCATTAGTCTAGCAAATATAAAGATAACAAAACGCCAAAAATTATTATATTCCTTTCTTATTAAATTTTCCACTATATTTCTCAAATGCAAATCTTTTTTCCGGTTTCCACTAACTTAAATTTATAGCATGGTTTTTATTATACAATTCTGATATCACAAACACTATTTAAAATCGAATCTTTAAAAGTTTATCAGTTTAATTTAATGGGAATAAAAACAGAACTTGATTGATATATGATAGGTCAAAGAACAACCACGAATTGCCCATGAATTATATGAGAAGGTTTTTTTGTTGAAGGGGGAGGGGCTGAAAATCCCTTGAGGACAGGAAATTACAGTATTAGATGTAATTGTCCTATCTTTGTAATCATTTGTATTTTTTTATATTAATAATTTAAAGGCTGAAAACTTCTTCAATTTTGTATTCCTCTAATTTTCATAAAAATCTTTCTACAGCATAGCTAAAAATCTTTAATTTGTTCTTTTTTTATAAAATATAATTTTTAGTAGCGAAATTCTGACATATTCTTTTCTAATTTAATATTTTTTTTTTCATTTTATTTTTGATCAATTTCAAATATTATATTTTACATATATTTAAATTCGGGTAATATATCACATAACATATATCGCTTCATAAAACTATATTAACCCAAAAATAAGAGGAATAAAATATTATTTCGCATAAATTAATAATCGCTATTATATAATATCACTATATTAATATTATATATATAATAATATCGCTATTATTATGAAAGAATAGTATAATCAATCCTTTACTAACAAAATTTCAACCAGGGGATATTTATTATCAAAATTTTAACACATTTAAAAAAAAAAACTGTATAAAGTAGCTTTAAGAAATATGGAATCGAATGAAAATATACTGCATGAAATTAGTAATCATTTGCTTTTTCATGTTTCACTGCTACCTATTAATCGATATCATGAAAAATCAATATTTGTTATCTCTAAATAATAAATACGCACTCAAATATTTACGAGTTATTTATTAATGAAAACCAAAGGATGAAAAGAATATAATAGGAACAGATTATGAATTCCAAAGTTGAATAAGAACAAATTACATGCTGTGACGTCATTCCTGTTCCGTAACGCTTTTGCAAACGATTTTCAAGCTAAATAATTTGAAAAACAATCTAACAATAAAGAATATGGTTTTTATTTTAATTAGAAAATAATTAATAAGAATATGTTCATGATTTTCAGCTAAAAAAAAATTATAAATTGAGAGAAAAAATGAATTCTCTATGTATTATAATTTCCAAATTTGAAGAAATACAAATACAAAAACCACTTGTTTTATATGGGGCAAGTTTGAGATTCATTTGCTAACTAAAATTGATAATACCTGTTAAGATAACCTTTTCAACTTTAAGAAACTTAATAAAATTCAATTCATTCTATTTAATTGATAATATTTAATATATCGAATAATATTAATCCATATTTCGAAATTATTTATGGAACTTTTTCAATATATCGCTTAAAAATAACATCAGACGATGTTTCAAAATTCGATTTCAATATCTGGGATTATTATTTACATAATTTATCAGATAAAAATGAACTCAACTAAATAATGCAAAATTGACTGCTTTGAAACAATTTACCAAGAGCGTGTTTTTCATTTTATTTAAGTTTTCTTTCAATTATTTTGACTAAATTTATTATAAAACCAATAATACACTATAACAGAATCAATGTTATAAAAGTTTTCTTATAAAAATGATCAAACTTATTGAACGGTTTATTAAAAATCTTTCCCCTTGGTTGGATATCCACAAACTTTACAAAAATATTTTTATCATTTCAGTAGAGATTTCAACTAATTTTTTAGTGGCTTTGAAATCCTTTCGTTCCATTTTTCTTGTATTACAGATTTTAGTTGTTGAAGAAATTGTGTTCTATTTCCATTTTTTTTTGAAAAATTTGTTTTCTATTTTGAAGTTATAACCAATAATATTTTATTTAATTCAAATCTGGTAACTGAGGAAATATTTTAAAAACTTATTTATAACTGAAAAGAAACGACTAAATTAAAAGAATAATTAAGAATTAATAATTAGAACCCTAAAAACAATATGCTAGGATCATTTTCCTAATAAAATTTGAAGGCATTTTATAAATAGGCCTTTACAAATTTTCAAATTTGTTTTAAGATGTAAATGTACTTATATTTATTCAGGGGGCATCAATAAATCTAGCAAAGTGCCAGAAAATCTTCAACCTTTATTGTCAAACATAAGTATTATAATGATTCGTCTGTATCAAAGTATCCGCATTTCAATACATTAAATAAACTGTTTAAAATGATAGAAAAGAATCAGAAACGATATTTATTTTTATATAATTTGAAAAGCTACGCGAATTATGTAAATGTAATATTCTATAAATTTAAATAACTTTGTCGTTTAAGTTTCCAATATTCAAAATAAAGTTATTAAATTTGATCATTATGGTTTCCTTACTTTTTTTTTGACAATTTATCTTCTTAAAATAGATTTGGTTCAAAAAAATATAAATTTTTTTAATTATTTAGTCAGCTCATTTAGGTTTTTTGTTCAGTTTTACGCTATTTATGTGAGAGATTACTGTACTATTTATAATCATAGCATGTTAAAGGCTTTGTGCCTAACCTAATTGGCTAAAAGACTCTTCTTTCTTTAGCAATGCATCCATGCAAGTTCTTATCTTGTTAACAGGATAACGAATACCTCATCGACTTTCCAATGGGGTATTTAAAGATATCAGATTATTCATATCTAAAGGTTAATTTTTAATCTTTGAATGATTCAATATAACACTACAATTTTTTTTTTTTTTAACCTTTGTTAATTTAATGTTTCGAATATGTAACGTTAATAACAAAGCAAAATAAAAATTATGAAAATTAGTAAGTAATTGGATTATATTAATTATTTAAATTACATTATTAAGAACAAACTTATTATTTATAATTTAATTAAAATAATTACTTATAATTTAATTTGTAATAAATACAAATATTATAATTTATAAATCTTGTAATAATTAATCAATATTTATTATTTTTTGTTATTTTTTATGACACAAGAATTTTTCCTCTGACAAAGGAATTTCCTGTAATAATTGTTTTTTTTAAATGTTATTTATTTTTATTTATTGTTTAAAATCGCCATCTTTTTGGGGGAAGCCCTATATAAGGATCTATAAAATTAATGCATCAGTATAGTGAATATTAAAAATTAATCATTCGATCTTAGTCTTTAAGCTATTATTATTGTAAATAAATAAAAAATTATTAGAATTTGTGTCTAATTAGATTATGTCATTATCATTCAAACAAAAATAGTTCTTATTCATTTCCTTTTCTATTTTTCTTTATTAAAATATTATTAGAGTTCGTCTCAAATTAGACAAATATGCTATTATCATTCACATAAAAATAGTTCTTATTCATTTCCTTTTCTTTTTTCTTTTTATTAAAATATTATTTTCGTCTCAAATTAGACAAATATGCTATTATCATTCACATAAACAAAATAGTTCTTATTCATTATTTCCCTCTCTCTCTATTTTTCTTTTACTAAAAATCAACTTCTTAAGCAATGATAAATATTTATTTCAAGAAATCATTACTTATTTTATGAAACACATTCCATTTTAAGAGTTGCACGCAGCTGCAAGTGTTGCAAAGTAATGCTTTAAAATGAACAGTCTAAGAGCCTCAACTTTGTAATAGTGAACAAACATTTATGGGCATGAATATTAAAAGATCGATAAATGGAAATCGTTAACCGCCATTCCAAAGGACAGTGCCTGAAAACACCACGATAGTCTTTTTGATCTTATTGAACACTGCTCCAAGAGAGACCCACAGCAGAAACTAAAGGGATTTGGGATCAAACAATAAATTCTCTTTCATCGCTGAATCACATCACTGCTCACACTGATGGATCATCCGACTCAACGTTTTGTAACGGATTGTTTTGCTGCTCCTCGACAGGCAAAAAGAATTGAAATTGCTGCATCAAACTTCACAGAAGAACTACTGGCCATATTCAAACGGTACTTGAGGCCTATCTGAATCTACCTCTATCACTACAAATGGATGAATGGAATTACTATCTTCGCTGGCTCAAGGTCTTCTGACGGGCACTTAATAAAGATTTTTCAAGTATGATCTTGAACATTATATCTTTTTAGAACAAATCCACTGCTTGCTCATAATGTGCATCCTGCAATGGATCCCTGCTCATATGGATTTGAAATTTAATGAAATTACAGATTCTTTTTGGCGAAGAATGACAGAAATCTGGCTCAGACTGCCATTCCAACTTTTCTTGCAGATGCAAATGCCTTGGCAAAACCTGAACTTAGAATTCTTTAGAACTAAATGCCGACAGCTTCTACACTCACAAGATTAAAGATGAAGCACCACGAAAATATGAAAATTTCTGCTGACGGCGTTAAAAATACCAAAATGTGGCAACTGATTGTCCTGATGTCGAGCTTACTCCTCGTCATGTCTTTGATTTCCGCTGTTGCGAACCATCCTGCATTGTCAGACCATCCCTCGGAAGGGGATTTATACTCCGAGCTGGCAATCAACATAGCCAATATTATTCGGGAGCACCACGATTTTCTTGTAGGATTCGGAGCAACGACACTATGGAAATCATTTGACTGATCCCATTAATATTTGTTTATCACAAAATCAAACCTATAATAAAATACTTACTACTAGTGAATTTAATGCGAAATATAACGATCTTTATTTACTTTTACATTCAATTATATAATCTGTTTTTGATTTTATACTAATGTGTCCAAACAGTAAAACCAATTTTCAATTTAAAATTCCGGGGCTTATGGAATTTCAATTTTTTTTTTTTTTTTTTAGGTTGCTGGCACTCTCCCTTGACATCTGTGTGAAATTTGGCGTCAAAATATTCATTAGTGTTTGAGTTACGCTTGGTTTTGTGAGATTCTAAAACTGATTCTGGCGATTTTTTAAAAGAACGGATTAAATGAGCAAAGAATTTGCATTAAATTTCGTTCGCGGAAACTTATAGAATGTTGCAGAAGGAATTCAGTGAGCATTCCCATATCGGAAAGAAATGTTTAGAAGTGGTATAAACAGTTCAAAGAAGGCTGAGAACGCGTTGAAGACGAAGAGCCCTGTGGTCGACCATCAACCTCGACCGACGAAGCTCACGTCCAAAAAATTAAAGATTTGGTGCTAGCAGACCGTCGATTTACAATTAGAGATCTTGCTGATGATGTTGGAATTTCAAAAGAGTCGGTCAATTCCATTTTGGACCTCAAACATGTGAAATCTCGACTGGTACCAAAAACACTAAATGCGCCAGCTCACACTGCAAAAATGAAGTCCATATCGTTCCACATCCACCGTATTCACACCGTGCGACTTCTGGCTATTCCCTAAACTCAAAAGGCCATTCCGAGGACACAGTTTTGAGTCGATTGAAGATATTCAACGTGAATCGCCGCGCGCTTTTTGAAGGCCATCCCTACCGATGACATTTTAGCATGCATTAAGGATTGGGAAAAAAAGTTGGCATAAGTTTATTGTGTCCGGAGGTGATTACTTTGAAGGCGATGAAATAAATTTCGAAGAATAAATAAAGAGTTTTTGAAAAAAAAAATAATTGGTCTTAACTCTTTAGACACAGTATTAGGCCTTTGCTAAAAAATCTTGCAGAAGTTCTTATTTTACCAGCTATTTTTAACAACTTGGCAGACGTGAAGCCAAATGAAAAAAAGAAGATTAATTACACTTGGCGATTTTTAACATTTTGATTCCTATAGAATAGGATGTTCGTTTCTAATAATCTTTATTGATGATTCATGGTATTCTCGAGAATATACAATAGATTCAAGAATTACTCTCATTGTGTTCTTGGCTCTTCTTTGACCCATGAAGCCAAAGAAGGAAGTTAAAATGCTGAGAATTAAATAAATCTCATGAATAGAGAGAAAATTTAACTTAAGATAAAATTATTATTGTAAATTTAAGTCACGAGTCTTAGAAAGAAAAGTTAAAAGTGAAAGTTGTTATCACTAAATTAAGTTTAACTTTGTTATCAACTTACAAAAAATACATAAGATTGACAATCAAGTAAAAAGAAAATATTACGGAATATACTTTTTTTATAGTGGATGAGTTTTACGGATGGTGATTTGTTGAAAAAACTTAATGAGCATTATACTTGAAATAAAATAACAATAATCGATTGTACTGGATTAATTTTACTGATATGTGTTGCAATACGAATTTTAATAATACAAATTAAAAATAATCTTGTGCTTTTGCCAAACTTATAAATTTCATTTCATTTTATTAAATATTCCTCATAATAAAAAGGATTTTTTTTTTTCTTCTTACAGTCAAACATTAGATTTTAATCAGATTTAAGAAAATAAAAAAAAATTCTGTAAATCGTCTGTAAATATTTGCAGGATTTAATATGCATATTTATGAATAGAAAAACATTTAATATATTTTTTTAAATTTTATTATGCAGGTTTAATTTTTTTTTTTTTTTTTTTTTTTTTTTAATATTTTGTATGATAAAATAAATAAAAATTCTCACTTAAAAAATTTGAAATATAAAAAATACATAATAAATAAAAATTTACATAGGTTATTTCTTTTCAAATTTCAATTCCAAAATAGTTGTAAAAAAGCAGTGGAATATATTGATGTTGATACGAGGGTCACTCTGAAATTTTGAGATACGGCTAAATGGTACAAGTTTAACTTACCAAATTTTAAGAATGTTCATAGTAGTCGCCTCCAACATCAATGCACTTTTGGTCTTCCTGTGTTCTTGCTCCAGCAGAGAACTTCAATCTCTACGAAATTCTGTAAACCATCTAAATACAGATGGAGCTTCGTCTCTATATGCTAGTTGTAGACGTTGAAGGCATTCTTCTTGATTTAACCCCACTTTAGAATCATAGGAAAAATCATAGTGCGATAATGCTCGCGTCAATTCCATTTTCCTCTTCCAAAATCTATTCTACGACAGCTAAATTGCAATTGTTGCCACAAATTATCGTCTGCAGCCATAAAAGAGTTCGAATTTACAAATTTATCGAATTTTTTTTTTTCTGCGTTTGTCGTCTGCCACTGTCTCAAAAAATGTCAGAGTTACCCCTCGTATTGTACGTACCATGTTTGTGGTATGCTATTTTATGGTACCATGTTTGAAAAAAAAGCAATTTTATGGAACGAATATCCTAAAGAATTTTAAAAGAAAAATAAAACACAAATGTTTGAACCAAAATTTAAGAAAAAAGAAAACAAAATTAATACATGAAAAGAAATTTCCTCTTTTTGCATCTATGAGTAATATTTTTGAGTAGCAACTTCAAAAATCGTAGAAGTATGGAATTATGAGTAATAATTCTGATATATATTAATAATAATGATAGAGATCGTATAAGTATAGAATTATGAATAATAAGTGCGATATTTATGAATAATAAATGTGATGTTTAGGAACAATAAATGTGATATTTAGGAATAATAAATGTAAAAATCAATAAAAAATCAATAAAAATGTTATGTAATAGTAAATGCTTGCTTTTGATAACAAAAGCAAAAAATTATTTAATGGCAATTATCAAAAAGTCCCATCTATAGGGTTGGAAAATGTTACGTATATTACATCTTTTATTTATTTTTTTAAATTGTTAGTATAAAAGGGAAAGCTTATAAATCTAAGGGTCCTGATGGCCGAGTGACTAGCGCTCAGTGCCACAGCTTCGGGTTCGAATCCCGGCTTTGACATGGACGCTTGTAGTGGTTCGAATCCACCTTAAACCGTAGGTCTCGGTTTAATATGATTGTAGAGCGTTGGGCGTAATGTTGACAGCCCTACCTCGTAAAAAGAAAACACTCCTGTCTCGAAATCTGCCAGTAGGCAGACGGACTTGCCCCACCATGAGGCTATTGCGCCAATGATGATGATCATGATTATATATCAAAAATGTTTATTAAAATTATGGAATGTAGATAATTATTAATAAATGAAATTTTTTTATACTTAATTTTTTTTTATAGAAAATATCATTATAGCTTATGAATTACACTTTGGACAATATAGAATAATCGTGCCTTAATCATCAGGATTACTGTAATACATGAAAATTGCTGTACACTGTAATACATGATACTCAAATACATGAAAATTAACCAAACCTTGTGTTTTAATATTGTACATCAAGAAATTATATTATTATTGTTATAATAATAAAATTATCCTGTTAATTTGCCAACATTCAATAATTGTGTATTGTTAATCTATATTATTACCAACAATATTTTTGTTACTAATATAACAACGATGTCAGTTCACATATGAAATTTAAAATGAATGTTTTAGTCACTTTCTTTTTCATATTATAAATGAAATATAATTTCATTGCAAAAAAAGAATATGAGTACAAATATCAATTGGTTTTACCTTTAATTCTTTTTATACTTTCCTCCGTAATTACATTTTTTTATATTAATACTTCAAACGATATTATTTATTTACATATATAAAAAAAATTATCAAATGCATTGCCTAAATTAGAAATATCTTCATTATGTATTTCCAAATTTATTTTCTGTTTGTGAATTTTTTTTTTTTTCCGCCTGTATTTGCATTATACGGACTATGAAATCAGAGGTAAAAGATTTAATCCTAGGTACTCTGTAACTGAAACTACCTTTGCCTTTGTAAGATTTGATTTATCATGGTATTTTATATTTTGAAAACGTTAACCATTTTTTAACAATATTGCACGTATTCCTTAACTGTTTAAGCACTAAGGGTCCATAGATGAAATTTTCAACTTAAAATTATGTTTGGAAATTCTACAGGAAAAGATAATTTAATTAAAAATAAAAACACATATTAAATATTGATTTTTTTTTTTTCATGTCTTCTGATCTCAAAGAATATTAAGGAGACATTTCATTAAAACTGAAGGTCTGACAGTAGAATCATAACCATCCCTCGATAAAATGATGGTCAATTGGCTGGCGCTTGGCTTTATTAAGGGCATTATATTCCTATAGAGAAGTTTTGCCACACAGAAAACTAAAAAAACTGATAAGTGCAGAGTTTCTCTCATTGTAAATGGCATCATGCAGTGTTTATACCAGAATTAAAATAATATTATTCAAATAACTTAATGAATAGATCTTAGTAGTGATAATATTATATTGATTAAATGTTTTGATACTTGCAAAAATTCTTTTTAACATTATTTTAGTGTTTTATACTTCCTTTACAAACATTTACGTAATGTAAAATAATATAAATAATTTTTTTTTTTTTTCATTGGTGCAACAGCCCCATGGTGGAAAAAGGCCGTCTGCCTACTGTCAGATTTCGAGACAGGAAATGTTTCTCTTTTTACGAGGTAGGGTTGTCAGCCTTACGCCCAACGCTCTACAATCCTATTAGACCGGGACTTATGGTGGATTCCGATTAAAAATGGATTCCGAACCACTACAAACATCCATGGCACCGCCGGGACTTGAACTCTGTGGCACAGAGCGCCAGAGAGCTAGTCCCATGGCCATTGGTCCCCATAAAATTAATATAAATAAATATATATGTATAATAAAATATATATATAGTAATAAATATTTATTTATATAATATATTATAATTTAAAAAAATAGTTACATACGATGTCTTTGGCAAATCTTTTGAATTTTTTACTTTTTAGCATTCATTACTTTTATAATTTATAGGTTAATTGTGTTGAATTACTTAGCTTAATTCATTAATTTCCCAAAATATGAAATTGTGAGTTTTAACAGTATAATCAATACTTCATTCAATGTCAGAGATCAAATATAAAACTTTTTTTTTTTTTTTTTTTTACTGCATTATTCTAATAATTTAATTAAATAAATATTTTCCATGCGCATGTAATTTTTTCATTATATACAATGCATTCTTTCACCATTTAAAAACTTTTTTTAAGTAAACTATTAATATGAAAAACTTGTAAAATATGCTATGAGCATGGAATGGAACAAGATTAAAGTATAAGGTTTATTTCATAGTCTTTAAATGATCAAAAATATAATATGGTTTTATACATTATGTTATACAGCGAACATTTAAGCAAATTTTATGATTTCTTTTGTAACATTAACTAATATTTAGTATAAAATATAATGAGTAAAAATAATTTTTTATTTGATCGTAATAAGCAAATAATTCTGATAAACAATTTTATTATCATTATTTATTACCCCAAAAATTATGGGTATTGTTTGAGGAGCGCGGTTTTTCGTGTCATGTCGACTTTCAATTATTTTTATTGTTTGTTTTTTTAATTTCTTTCGCGATCTTTCTATTTTTTTTTTTTTAAGATTGCTGTTAGGTTTTTTGTTCATACATTAAATTTTAAATTTAGTATCGTAAACTAAATATTTTCATTCAAAATTTGTTGATTTTAAAGAAATTTAGAGTTTTAAAAAAGTATTCGTTCTAGGCAAAAAAAAAAAAAAATTTTATATTTTATTTTTAATTTTATGGGAAGGCTGTAGATCGCATGACCGGCTACAAGGAATGGTAAAAATCAAAAAGATGCGATTCTACCCCGAAATTTTTAAAAGTCAAATTTTTGCCTACTTGTTTAAAATTTCTGGTAAATCACACTTTTTTTTTTTCCTTCTATAAAAATAAGTGAATTTTATAAAGTATAATTAAATATATATTTACAAAATATAATTTTGCTTACTCTTCTTATATATATATAAATCATATCAAATCAGGATAATACATAATTTAATATAACCCTAATAATCAAAGGTTTGTTTTTTTTTAATTTCCTATAGTTCTTCATCCTGCTACCTTCAAATATAATATGAATAGTCATTTATTTTTCAAGAAAATTAAAATGTTTAGCATGTTTAATATAATAATATAATAAATACTGGAAATTAATATTATAAAATTTCTATATAATAAAAAAAAAAAATTGACTTTACTTTTTCCATTTTACACGATTCAAAACAAATTAAATATAATCACTTATCATAAAACTTTCAGAATAAAGTTTTAAAATAATGCATGTCTACATAATTGTAGACTCTCACATCTCTCTGTTGTAAAAAAAAAAAAAAAAAGGAAAAAAAATTAGAATCTGTCGACGAGATTTTTTTAATTTGCCTTTCATTTAACATGCTGAAAATCATTTTTAATATAAAAAAAAGGAGTGACATAGGGGAAATAATGTCTTTAATCAACCAATCAATGAGTTTGATTTCAATCAAAAATATAAAATAATTTTTATTTTATGTTTTTTACCAAAAAAAATTTAAATGCTTAATAGAAAGTATGTAGTTTCTCAAGAAAATGTTTTTCATGTAATTCTGATAAATATTAAAATTAATATCGTAGATACTAAGTACATACATCTTCCGACAGTTTTAATTTCTTGGGGGTTCTACATATTTTTATTATTATTTAAATTTTTTTTATAATTTTTATCAAATCAGTGATAATATACATTTTAATGTAACCCCTGGTAATCAAAAACCCTTTTTTTTTTTTTTTTTTTAATTTCCTAAAGTTTATCACCATGTTTCCTGCCAATATAATATGAGTAGTCATATATGTTTTCAACAAAGTTTAAACTTTTAGCATGTTTAATATAATATATACCTGGAATTAACATTATAAAATTTCTCTATATAACAAAAAAATTGCTGACAAGACTTTAGTTTTCCATTTTCCATGATTCAAAAACAAATTAAATAAAACCACTTAGTATAAAAATTTCATAATAAAGTTTTAAAATAATGCATGTGCACATAATTGTAAGCTCTCCATCTCTCTATTATAAAATTTTTCTATAAAATTAGAATCTACCAACGAGATTTTTTCTTTTCTGCCTTTTCATTTAACAAGGTTGCAATCATTTTAAATATTAAAAAGGAGCGACATAAGAAATAATACCTTCAATCAGCCAATTTGATTTCATTCAAAAATATAAAAATAACTTATATTATATGTTTTTTTTCCATAAAATAAAAATCTCTCATAGAAAGCTTCTCAAGATGTTTTCCGGGTAATTCTGATAAATTAATATAGTAGATACATTTTTAGGTTGAAAGGTCCTACATTTTATTTATTTTTTTATTAGTATCATTACTTATATTTTATGGGGGTTTTTATCATAAAGTAAAAATTCCTAATAGAAATTATGTAATTTCTCAAGATGTTTTTCGGTAATTTCGATAAATATTAAAAAATAGTATTGTAGATGCTAGGTAGATACATTTTTAGATTGAAGGTCCTACATTTTATTTTTATTTTTATTATTACTTATATTTTATGTTTTTTTTTATTATAAAATAAAAAAATTCTAATAGAAACTATGTAATTTCTCAAGATGTTTTTCGGTAATTCCGATAAATATTAAAATTAGTATCGCAGATACTAGGTACAAACATTTTTATATGTTGGAAAGTCCTACATTATATTTATTTATTTATTATTATTACTTATATTTTTTTATCATAAAGTAAAAATTTCTATTAGGTCAAGAGGGATATTTGTAGGGTAATTCCGATAAATAGTTAGAATTAGCATAGTAGATACTAAGTAGATACATTTTTAGGTTGAAAGGTCCTACATTTTATTTATTTATTATTATTATTATTATTTTATTTTTTTTTATAAAAATAAAAAATTCCCAATAGAAACTATGTAATTTCAGAAGATATTTTAGGATTATTTTGATAAATATTAAAGTTAGTATAGTAGATACATTTTTAGGTTGGATGGTCCTACATTTTATTTATTATTATTATTTATATTTTATGTTTTTTTTTTTTATAAAAATAAAAATTCCCAATAGAAACTATGTAATTTCTCAGAAGATATTTTTCGGATTATTTTGATAAATATTAAAGTTAGTATAGTAGATACATTTTTAGGTTGGATGGTCCTACATTTTTATTTATTATTATTACTTATAATTTATGTTTTTTTTTTTATCATAATGTAAAAATTCCTAATAGAAACTATGTAATTTCTCAAGAAGATATTTTTAAGGTAATTCCGATAAATATTAAAAATTAGTATAATAGATACATTTTTAGGTGTTGGAGGGTCCTACATTTTATTTATTTATTAATTATTATTATTATTATTATTACTTATATTTTATATTTTATTGTTGTTTGTTTTTTTATCATGAAGTGAAAATTCTAATAGAAACAAACTATGTAATTTCCCAAGAAGATGTTTTTCTTTCGATAATTCCGATAAATATTAAAAATTAGCATAGTAGATACTAGGTGCATACATTTTTAGGTTCGAGGGTCCTGGTCTTTTTTTTTTTTTTTTTTTTTTTATATCTTTAAATATTTTTACTCTTGAGAATTTTCTTTCATATATAAACCTAATTCATACCGGAATCCCGACTCTAATAAACGACAGATCCCCTACATTAAGCCAACACCACAGTTTAACATAACCCCAGAATTCAGTTTTTGCGGTTCTGGGGACCCAGAAAAATTTCAACTAATCTATCTCTCATAATACCTGCTTTTAGCTGGCACACCGGCGTCGTTCTCCATACTATCTTCACTTGCAGTCGCTACTCACACCGGAACACGTGGATGTTTGGCAGATCTTTTTTAGTGAGAAAGGGGGGTCCTGATCCTCGGCAAGATGCCCGCACATGTCGCATGCTCTCTTCTGCCTACCCCTCACATGAGCAGACACCAGCAGCAGCCATGACTCGCAAAGGCTAGCCCTCAACCAAGGATCGGAAGGAGGATATGTGCTCGCTGCCTGATATCGATTTGTCTTTCCTCCGTGGAAAAAAGCGATGAGGATTTCGGGACGGTTGTGACGTCACGACAGCTCGGGGCCAATGGGAAGCAACGCAAGGAGGGTGTGCTGGACGAAAATAAAGCGATTTGCATTCGTTCGCTGGATGGGAATTTGGAATGGGGAGGGGGGTATATGTTCGTCGGAACCCAAGTAGTGACTGCAACAGCTGTTGACCGGGAATGATTCATGTAAATACCATGGGAATAAGTTTGATAGTGTCTCCATGGCAACGCAGAATTTCGGGGTAGCTAAACTAAAAATGTCCGAATTAATGGAGGTTTAATAGTTTTGCAAGCACCGGGAGACATGCATGCATCTTCTTGATTCTTGTTAAAAAAAATTATTAAAATGATTTTCGGATGTGCTAAAACCTAATTTCATTAATAGCAAAGAAAAAGTATTAATCAAATGTTAATGTTCAAATTTATAGAAATATTAATAATTTATAAACATTGAAAGAATGTCTTATATAATATACTTACAACTTATAATACTATAATTTAATACAACAAGTTAATGTTATAATTTAATAACAATTTCAGCATAATAATCTAATAAAAAAATTAATTAAATAACCTTTGGTTATTCTAAAACTTAATTTAACTAATTGCAAAGAAAATATGATTAATTAAAATCAATCAAATATTAATGTTCAAATTTATGGAAGAATTAATAACTTATAAACACTGAAAAAAATGTCTAATAT
Source organism: Caerostris extrusa (assembly GCA_021605095.1). NCBI lineage: Eukaryota > Metazoa > Arthropoda > Arachnida > Araneae > Araneidae > Caerostris > Caerostris extrusa. The sequence continues at coordinate 58,407 of BPLR01008867.1, read as the reverse complement.
AATAATGTAGCTTACAACTTATAAGCATTTATAATACTATAATTTAATATAACAACTTATAAACACTTCTAATACTATAATTTAATATAACAACTTATAAACACTTCTAATATTATAATCTAATAACAATTTAAAAATAATAATCTAATATCAATTTAAAAAAATAATAATCTGATAACAATTTAAAAATAATAATCTAATATCAATTTCAAAATAAAAATCTATTATTTCAAAATAATAATCTATTATCAAAAATAATAATTTAATATCAATTTCAAAATAATAATATAATAACAATTTCAAAATAAGTTTCCATAATGAATAAACACAGAGAATTAATAGAAGTATATAGTGCAGAGTGAATATTTTTTAATTAAAATCTAGATAAAATTTATAAAATTCATTTTTTAATCGTGCATTTTAAGTATTTTTCAGTTGAAATCAATTGCAAGATATATCTATCGTTTTTTTTTTTTTAATGTAAATTTAAAATAATAGGTTTGGATTAAAGTTGTTAATATTAAAGTTAAAATCTGGAAAAGACATTGTAGAAACATTGATAATTACAAATCGTTTTATTCATTTTTTTAATCCAATATTTTAAATTTGGAAATATCAATTCATCGTTTTATAAATTTGCTTTAAATAACAAAAAATTGAGTTGACATTGAATTGTCAATTAGATTGCAAACATATAATATGCAAAGTATGCATTTATAGACAATTATTAACTATCATTATCCATTCAAATATTTTCTTAAAAACCTATTCAGTCACTTTAAATTTGTTTTCTAGCTTACTAAAATGTTTAAAGGTGAAGTTATATCATTGCATTTTAAAAATGACATTTGATTTATTGATTATGATAAAACTCTTGTTATTCTATAACATCATTTGTTTTGGATTTTTCTGAATAAAATTATTAACCTTTAACGATCATTTAAATATTTTACTTCGATATTTATTAAGTATATGAATTATTGTTTTACAATGTCGGGCACTTTAACCTGAGATCATTTGACTACAATAATTGGTTGCTCAAATTGTGCAACATTTTAATCACCTTGTAATTCAATTCATGTTTTTGCGGATAGTGCTTCATGTCCAGTCTGTATCATTAGTTTAGATTCAGTCAGCGTGCAATATTAAAAAAAAAACACACAATTTTCAAACTTTCGTAATACACTGCGATAAGTAACGAGTTTGGAAATGCCTTCAAAACGAAAAAATAGTCTACCAAAATGGCAATTCAAAATTTAGTGAAGAAATTTAGAGAAACTGGTGATATAAGGCAATGGTCTGCAAAAATAGGGTACGTGAAGTGATACTTGGATATACGCAAAGACATTAGCGATCTCTGGAGTGTATCACATGAATGAGATAGTTCTCTTAGTGTTCGTTGTGTCTGTTTTCAGTAGTCCATGCACATATATATATATATATATGGGGTACATTTTTAATTATTTTTTTGCCTTAATAGGACACGATCAAAGGGGTTTAGCAAACAGGTTTTACAATGGTAGGCTTAATATGGAAAAATTGTTGAAGATTTTAAGTAATATTTGCATGAATCTCTCAGAAAATCATTGAGAAGTTTATCAACCAAACTTTCGAACAGAAGTCAACACAATGTGAAAAAACTTAGATTTTATATGTACTAAATGTAAGGTGTGCCAAAATTGATACCAACAAAAATCTTTGGTGTCTTTGGTTCCTGAAGCACACCATTGATAGTAAAGAAATTTTGGATTGGCATTTTATTCCCCATCTCATTTGATGAGGCATGTGTTCCATCCAAGTGATTATAATGAATAGTCATATACAATCATGTGATTCAACAAAGCTATTACATGACTTGAAAATTACAATTCGGCGTGCTCTTTCAAGACGATGAGTCGTTGGTACAATCTTCATTACAGGATGGAAAAATAAATTTAAGCAGCTGGATAGCACAGAACGCCAAAAAGGGTATTTCCTGAAAGGCGATGCACATGCACATACAGCCTGCATTTCAATTGTTAAAATGAAGTAATTTTCGAAAGCAAAGGATAGCCTCCACGACAATCACATTTTTTTTTTTGTGAGATTATTTACAACAGCATGTACATGTAAATAATATCCTCATAATAGAGAGGCTTTAAGATAACATTCAACAGGAAGCTAATATTAATCTACAAGACACACGTTTTCTTACTATGCTTTATTTGTAGAACTATAAAAATCTGTTTTAAGTATATGATTTTTTAGGTAATGTATTAATATTTATTTTCCTAATTTTTATAAATGTTTGAAAGATTCTATAAATTGCTTTTTACATTAAATTGTTCCATATATTAGAAAGGTAATATTCACTAATATAACTTTTGAAGTTTTGGCTTGACTTTTTACATTTTCATAAATATATCTCACACAATTTTCACCATGACATATTGGAGGAGTTTTTGTGTTCCATTTTTTAAGGTAGTTAAATCCATTAATTCTTACAACATTTCAATGTAACCTATATACTCTTAGTAACCTATAAAATGTTAATGAAATAATGCTAATGTTTCGATTTAAAGCAGTTTTCCATACTCAATTCAGATTACTCATAGCCTATGTCCCACAGGTTTTAAATATATTATTTGTAGCATACTTTTAATCTACAATCCATAATACAATGCAAAAAATCATTGCAAGTGAATATTTTATTTAAAAAATAGTGAAAAAAATATAGTATTGAAAATGCATATTTCTATTGCTTACACAAATTAAGGAAAATAATATAAAAGTAATAAACATTCATTATAAAATTTTTTTATGATTTCATTAGGAGATCAATATACGGCTTTAATATAAATTTTTTTAATGGTAAGTTTTCCAAAGTTAATTTTAACTAGCATTATGCATTTCACCACTTACCTACAATGAATAACTAGAAATATTGAATGAAATTGCAATAAAATACATTAACATTCAAACTGAATGACTGATTTTCTTCTAGTTAACCTTGGAAAAACTTTATGTAATGTATTATCCCTTAATGCAAAATATTACTTTTATTTAGTTATAATTTTTAATGTACTTTTCATCAGGGATTATTAATATAAGATTATGCTGTAGTTAAATTGCATTTAAGAAAAACACACAAATAAAAATAAACACATAATTTTTTTAAAAAATTAGGAATGAAAATGAGTATACCTGAAGTACAATAGCATTTTAAAGATAATTATAGTCCAAGATAATGAACACACAGAAAAAATATTTTGAAAGAAAAAAACAGTAGAATACTAGTTTACTAAATGCACCAGAACTATACATAAATTAACCCAAAATGTATACTTTTCTTTTTCCTTTATTTCACAATGTAATTATTACATAATAAATACATAGTCTAAATACACAATACATATTAGTCAGAAAAACATCAATGTTCATGGTGGGTTCAAAAGCACATCTTTTGAGAAAATTCATTGAAATGTAATGCAAGTCCAGCTTCCAAGTAGAAAAAAATTATAGCCCTACTTAAATCCATCAGATAGTGAAATCAAAAATTTATTTATTAATTTTACAATGCATCTGTAAATAATCACATGTAAATATATAAGAATCTTTGCTATAATAATAATAATATACACAATAGAACACAATAAATGCATGAATTTCATCAGAAATAAATACAACACTATATTAACAAATATGTCGTAGTGATTTCTAATGTACAACACTATGTGGATTTAAAACTGACCAAAAATTCCATGTTATTTCAATAAGCTAAATATTTTTATGGAATTTATCTCATGAGGATCAAATGGACAAAGAACAGAACTCTCAAATGAAAAACAAATAACTTCAAAAAATTTATATACACTGAAAAAGTTATCAAACTATTCCATTAGAAAAAAAATAGTAAATAATTTACCATCCCGACATATTATCAAAAGAAATATATACAGAAAGAAAGTTTTATGCAGAGGAAGAAATCTAATACAGAACCTTCAAGTGAAAAACAACTACATGAAAAGAGTATGAAATTTTTACAGTTTGACAATGAAAGTTTAAGTCTACTTCTAAAGAAAGATAAACTATAGCAGATAGAAAAGCCTCATTAAGTAAATAATGGTTACTTAATTACATTAAAAACAAAATGTTAAGTCTTGTGGCCATTGTGCATAGGAATTAAAAAGATTGAGGAAAAAGGACTTTCCACAATTCATAGATAATACCAGAGTTTCTAGTTACACACGGAATACAGAACAACAATAAAGGAATGAGATCAGTGAAGGGGATAAAAAAAAAATTCTCAATACAGGTGCAAGCATGGTGTTGATCATTTCCATATATCATTCAATATCTGAAATAATTTGTTTAAGTTATTAATAATAAACATTATAGGATAAAATAGTATATAAATGAAATCTTATTTATCAATACATGCAATATAATTAGTATATATATATTCTCAATACATTTCCTTCTCATTTTCTTTAGAATTTCTTTTCATTTCAATTTAGAATTTGCTTCGGAAAAAGTAATTTACAACCTTCAAAAGCAATTCACTGAAGGTTCTGAATGAGTTAAATTTCAGCAATATTTTGTGTCCATGCTTAAAGCAGTGACTTTTAACATATTAAAAGCTTTTCAATTACTAAACTTATTTGCTTCTTGCAGATTTTTCATGTAAACCTGATATAGCAGCTATGGAAGATTGGATGCTGTGATTGTAACCCTGGGAATTTATTTTTTCTTCTTTATAATAAAAACTTTGTTGGTAATAATTGGAATAAACTTGATAGAGCCGCTTTTAGTACGTTAAACATCGGGTTCTGTCTTGAATTTTAATGTAAGACTTCAATACTTGCATATTAATATTTTGACATACCTTCACTCTTTTAATTTTCATGGAAAAAAAGTTTTAAACATGTAAAAAAATACAATAAAAATTAAAAATTATAAAATTTCTTGATTTTAATTTTAAAATAAATAATCTTAAAATTTTTTATAAGATATATAAACTTAATTTAAAATAAATTATGAATAATTTAATCTCCCTAATGCATAATCTTTAGACAAAAGACAACCACAAATTATGGAATAAATTCAGATAAAAACAAAGTAAATAATACCCAACAAGATTCAGCTGCATTTGTAAAAGTACTCAACTTATAAATGTATAATATCTTAACTAAATAAGAGATATTAAATAGCTTTACCTCCAAATGCTGTTTAGCAATCAAAAGCATTAGTTACACTCCCGTATTCTAATATTTGTTTGTGATAAAATAGGAGGTATCTGCAAAATTATTTTTAATATAAAACATTGCAAGATGAATATATACAAAAAAAAAAGAGTACTTAATAAATTCAAATTTTAAAATTAAAAATATGTGGAATGTTATGGAAATGGAACCAAGCTTTAAATAGACAGTATATTTTTAATTATTTTTAAAATGACTTATTTAATGATAATTAGTAATATCTCAGCTTGGTTTAAGACTTTTCCAAAACATTCACATAATTCCGACCAATTTTTATATAAATATCTACATAAAGCTTAAACATCGTTCTTATTTTAGAGGAACTTTTCAATAAAATTCAAAACTCTTATCCATTTTTATGTTGCTTAAATTTTTGTAGGATCCTCTTAATTTTTCAGAAAATTATTCCTAAAAATTCTTGACTAAGAATTCTCACACAAGTTACTTTTTGAAATAATTGTGAATTCAAATTTGTTAGAATTTAAAATAGGCATTTCTTTTCTTTTTTTTTTTTTTTTTTTTTTTTTGTGTGTGTGAAATGTTTAAATATGTAGCAATTCATAAACTATAATTATTGTTCAAAAATCCATTTCATTATTAGGTAATCCCATATTATTATACAAGTTTCCCAGCCCTGCAGCGGCGATTGTTGCTATCGCTGAAATTTTCTGTAATTGTGCATGAACTGTCCTTTCTTTCTCTCTCTCATATATTATAAAAATCTGTTGATACATTTTCAGAACACTATCATCCCTGCAGTCTTGTTTTATAGCTCTTTTCAGGATTCAACATAATTCCATTGGCTTGATTTTTTATTTCCATAAATAAGACACTATTTTAGTTCTGATATATAAAAAATTACTGCATGCTTTAACCTTAAAAAAGTTATTTGTTAACTTCATTTTTTAATTGAATAATATTAAGATTTTCAAAATCTGAAATTTTTTAATAGATTTCTTTATTTCAAATTCTTATCATGCAACTTGTGCTAAATTTTATTTTTTAAAAAACTAACTTTAAATACTCCTTTCAACAAAATTACTGTTTAGTTTTTACAAAAGCAGAAATTTAAGAAACATTTTAATGCTAGATTAAATATTTTTGTATTAATGTTTTATCGTGATTTTTAAATAAAATTAAATAAATGCCTAAATAATTTTTATACGGTTGAATCAAAATCTTTTAAAAAATTTCTTTACTGTATTCCTTTGATTGAATTATTTCTGATAAGTGAAAATCTTACCCTTCACTTTGTAACACAGTATCAAGACTGCATTTGTAGATCACATCATCGTCACATAGATACCACTTGGAACAGCGCTGCCTAATATAGGATATGTAATGGCCACCAGATTGATCTCCTTTATGAGTTACAACTCCAAATAAAGTAAACCTGATAAGAAAAAAAAAACTCTTAAGAAAAAAGAATGAAATATTTTTCATGACAATTTAAATTTTACACATGCACTTAATTATTTTTAAAGTTAAAAACTACAAAAATTTCTTTCCTTTAAAACTGCTTATAACTCTGCTCTACAAATATCCTAAATCAAATAATTTAAAGTTAAAGTTAGTAACAATGTTGTGTGTGCGTGCGAGACAGGAGGAAAAGATGGGATGGAATTTGTATTAAATAAATTACATCCTATTTTAAAAACTGAATTAAAGAAGAGTAATCCATTACTGGTAACGTCAAAATGTTTCACTTCAAAACATTTTAGTTTTTAATGAACTAATTATAGTTGTTTTTTTTTTTTTTTATCTATAACGGTATGCAAATAAAAATCAAAAAAAAATAAATCTCTTTTCTTATGCTAACTATATTGCAATTAAAATTATTAATAAATTCATAAGCTTCCTCTTAAATAACAATTAATATCCTTATAAGTTAATAGCTTTTATCTAAACTTATTAAAAATTTTAGGAATGACAATAGAGACAAACATTTAATTTAAAAAAATTAGAGGCAAAGCAATTATTAATTTTTCCTATTGGCATATATACTTACATATTTCCTTCAATGTGAAGAGTTTTATCAATAGAAGGAATCTCACTTGGTGGGTCGACAGCCATAAATGGTGTCATGCCAAGGAATTCTGGAAATGCCACATGAGTACTTATCTTTTTATATATTCTTTGTGAATTATCCTGAAGTAAGCGCTATAAAAAATAACAAAGAACATTCATACATGTTTATTTTATAAAAATACTGCTTCACAAATATTTGTAAGATTTTTAGATATAATATTTAATAAAATTAATTAATTCACATACAATTTTTTTTTTTTTCTTTTTAAGGAATTCTATTAATAAATTGTTACACTAATGTTTTAAATCCATATATCTTCAAATAGTTGAATACATGCCCATTCTTGTTCTAGAAAATTTGCTGTATGTAATCAATGGGAAGAAAATTCATAGTTATTTAGAAAGAAAATATCAAGAAATATTGAAATAATTTTACTTTGTTTCATTAATGTTTAGATTAATACAATTTTTTTCATTTCCTTTCTTCTACATTCTAACCCAATAAGATATCTTTTTAGTGTTAAATTTCATGCTTATTACCCATAAAATATATTGGTATTGTTTTGGGGAGACCAATGTCCTGGACCACTTTCAATATTTATTGGTTTATTTTCTTTGAAAATTTCTCTCTCATGCTATTCTTATAGGTTTATGTAAATTTCTTTCACATGCTTTTTTATTAAATTTCTTTCACGTGCTTTACAAAATCATTTGGAATTCTACAGCTTTTTTATATAATCTGTTTTCTTTTTTCAGTTTTAGATGATAAATGATGAGCATAAATCATTGCCTGAATATGATTTATTAATACCTTTTTTTCTTTCTGTTTGTTTAAAATTGCTGTTATGCATTTTGTTCTCACATTAAATTCTAAATTTTATGGGCAGCCTATATATTGACTCAACCGATTAATTTTTATACTTTTTTTATATTAATCTATTTGTCTGCTTTATTTTTTACAAAACTTTCAATAATTGAAAAATGTTTTTTTTTTTTTCATGGTAAAGGAAATGAATATTTCAATCAAAATTACAAGAAGTTTCAACAACTTGAACAAAATTAACACATCATTTTATTGCTTTAAAAAAAAAAAATAAGTACTTTTAAGTGGAAGATAATAACCACTGGAAGCTTCTTAAATATAAGTTGCTTTGTTAGAGTATCATATTTTTGACAAGATGGACATTTGGCACAAGGTACACGTTCAGGTGTTGTAAATCTAAAATAGAGATAAATATTTTATTTACACAACTGTCAATTTGTAAGTAATTGGTGGTTAAAAGTAGGCCCAAACAAAATAAAATTATTTTACAAAATTTATATTACTTTTGAAAATTTATTTACCAAATATATTAATAGCTATTCTTTGCTATAAATAATAATTAATATTTTTTTTCATTTATCTTTACAGCTTCACACACAATTTACAATTTAAAAAGAAAAAAATACTTGAATGAATTACAGATTCAAAAGAAATTTTGCAAACAACTTAAAACCTTATATTTGTAAAAGATTTAAAACCTTATATTTGTACCTTATATTTATAAAGATTTAAAACCTTATATTTATAAAAACTTAAAACCTTATATTTGTATAATATTTTAAATAAAATTCACAGAAGATGATATTGAGATAGCTGAATAATTTGATTATAAGAAAATATATCAAACAAACAAATTGATATATTTTATCATTATATATTAATAATGTATAAATATACTAATGTATTATATTATACATTGTTAAAATATGCACTATTAACAATATTATTAAGCATATATAAAACTTTATTTAATGTTAAAAATTGTATTTAAAATTTTTATTAAAATATAATTTTTAATGGCATATTATGTATATATATATATTAATTGATTTAATAAAGTTCATTAGTGAGGTGTAAAAATATACAAGGATAAATACTTGCTTTAAATAAAATAAATTTTTTATGATTTTTTTTTTTTTTTTTTTTAATAAAGATTAATTTTGTATTTATTATTTTTATAATAATTTTTTTTTCTTTAACATTAGTTTAAAATAAATTACAGAAAATGCATTAGTATACCCCTTCATACATACACTATCCCCCCCCAAGGAAAACTTAAAAGTTATAAAATTGAAACAAAATGTTCTACTTTTCTTTTCAAAATTTACTAATTTTTTTCCAAATGCTCACATTTTTATTAAATTGTTCAAATAAAATGCAGTTTAAAAACTATATCACATTCAGCTGTTCCAAAATTTTTAACAGTACATACCATTATAATAAATGTTCTTCATTATAATTATGTTAATAAAAATGATAAATTAATTTACACCTAAACCTTTCTTTTTGTGCATTAACATTACATGAATACCAAAAATTTTATCTGCTACATAAATATCAAAAAATAGTTTATTTTAAAAAATTTTTAATCACTTTAATTGCAGTAGACACAAACTTAAAGTTTAAGTTTGGAAAAAATTATCAATTTAAGAAATTCTGAAATTTTCTAAATCAAATTTTGCCTTAAAGAATACTAAATTGGTTGGTAATTATTTTTACTATATAATCTGTATGTCTTTAAGTAAAGATTTATACATATTTTATTTAATCCATTAAACATAAGTGTAATGGAATTTTCTATTTGAAATTAGCTAAATATCTTAATTTAAATGAAAACAATACCATTTTGTCAATTATATATAAAAAAAAAATTCAAAATTTTAAATGTTTTATTTAAGATTCCTATAAGAAATGCTTTAACTTATTTTTTAAAAGACAAAAGGTAAAAGATATAACATCTTTACCTTCTCAAACAGTCTTCAATAGTTAGCTTCCTCTGAACAGGAGTAATATCACCTAAATAACACAAGAAAGGAAAATCAATTAAAATAATTTTTAATAATAAATTATTTTATTGTTTTAATGAATTTGCTATTATTTATTAACTGCTTTTTAGTAAAACACAAATGAGACAAAAAATAAGAGAAAATTTTATTTTAAACTTTTTTTCGTTTATTCTCAAGCATAATTACAATAAATTATAATTGTAATTCAGTTGTAAATTAATATGATCTTATTATTTGTTAATGCAACATAAATAAATAGATTATTTTTATGTAATACTAAACTGCCATATTATGATTTTAAACAATTTAGAAAATATTTCAATCAAAATATATATATTTATGCATTTTAAAATTATTAAAACATACCTTAATACATTTGCACTTTGTTAGAATTCAGTCAAGTTAATAAGGTGATTTTAAAATACTAATTTTATTTAACATTTCTAAGGTAGCTGAAAAATTTTTACTTTTCCCCCAATAAATCAACAATAAAATTTAATGAAAATTAAAATCTCTCCATCACAATAAACAACATTTTTTAAAACATGTAAGAATCATTTGCATAAAGTATCAAATAATACATCAAGTAAATGAGCTCAATTAAATATGTTATTTAGTTATGCATACCTAGATCTAAACTAATATCCCAAAATGATTCTATAGAGCTGTTTGTATAGCTGAAATGAAAAATTTAATTATTATTAATTAAAAGTATAATTGACAATTTATTAATATGGAATAATTCTATTTAAGGAACTTTTTATACAGTTTTAATACAAATGCTACAAAAACTATTTTTATTTATAAAATAAAAACCAATTTAGAATAGCATATATATTTTTAATAACTATCTAAATTGAAAACATACTATATTAGAAAATATAATACTAGTACATATAATTCAATGTTGCCATGCTTAAATATATATATATAATTCTTTTAATCAAAGAGATAAGCCTTCTCAATGCAAAAATAAATGTCAATAAAATATATTTTAATGTGACTAATAAATCAATAAGTTGTTTTTTAGCATTGTATAAATATTAAGAATCGCAATATACATAAATATTCAAAAATGTTGAATTCAATATGCATTACTTCTGTTTATTTTATTTTTATTAACATCATTATAATTAGAAAAAAATTATATAATTATCATGTTATTATATTTATTTATCAGTTAGAATCTGACAGTAAACAGCATTCATCATTTTCCTGTATTTTGCAAACACATATAAATTTTGTCGACTTCCAACTCAGAATGAATGCCATATATTTCTTTTGGCTAAATCAATCCTAATAATTTTAGATGATTGGCCTTGTGTTTTATTCTTAGCAAGTCTTATTGCAAATTGGAAAGGTATTTCAGATGTCATCAAAGGTATTCTGGGAACAGAAGACTTCCCCTTAACACAATTTCTATAACATTCTGTCTCAAAAACTTCAAAGTCTTGTATCATCACAAAGTCTTTTTTTTTTTCATTTACTTAAAATGATTTAATGTTAATTGGTACAAGATGAATTACTCCCAATAACCACCACTAACGAAAAACAATACTGACATGAACCAATGCTTGCTTTGAATCACAAGAACACTGGAAATATACTTACCCACATTGTACACATGTGATTTGGGATTGATAACAGCCAGTAAATGTTTGGTGTATAATGCAGTTACAATTGTAGAAATCTTTCTTAGGCGCAAAATCGCTTTCATCTGACACTAAAAATATAACTTGCAAAATTATCTGTTAATGATATTATTTTCTCAAAATTCAAGTCTGTAACTCTATTTTTCATTTAACTCAAGGTAGATAAAAAGTAACTGAGCACCACAGACTGCCAGTAGAGAGCGAGCCCTTCTCTTAAAATACTTTGAGAACATAATTCTGTTAAAACTTCTTATTTAATTATGATGAATTTATATGAAATTCAAATAATTTCAAAATTATTATAATGTTTAGAAACAGATTAGGAAAGTAAAACTTTGGCAGAATTCATATTTTTCAAAAATAACATTTAAAATAAACTTTTAAGGAGAGGGCATAATGAATTATTTTGAATTTCTAAAGGATTGATGAAAATATTATCTTTTAATAAGTATAAATGCTAAATACAAAACCTAAAAAGTTTGAAAATATATATATATCTAAATAAAAAGATAACACATATATGGGAAATGATATTTATTCATATCCATTTTATGACACTTTTTGATATGCCACTTCACATCAAATGTGAGAACGCTACCAAATCCCTAATACAGTAAGGCACATTATTGGTAGAATTCACGGTTAATATTTTGCACACACATTTTGCTTTCGCCAGTCATGCTGCTAACAGAAAAGTACTTTTATAAATGTATACAAACAAATGCATTAGAAAAATTATTTACTCTGACTAAATCTGATGAAATATAACAGCAATTGAATATTGTAAATAATCATGTACAAATATATTTATAAAAACAAATGCAAATGTTTTGAATATAATCTCAATATGTGTATATATTATAAATATATATAATACATAATTTTTAATAATATATAAAAATATAAAAGTAAATATGTTTAGTAAAGCCTCATTTATCATTTCAGTATTTTTATTATAAGTTACTATCAATTTAAACTTTCTGTATTAACATTCTTTTACATAATAATTTTTAAAAAACCCTTTCATAGATATTTTTGAGTTTAAAATTTTATTCAAGTTATAATGAGTGTAATACAAGATAGGATGGGAAAAAAAAAAAAGAAAAACTTCCTGTTGAATTGTTGATTTGCACCTCTAACCACTACACCATAAGATTGTTTTAGCACCTTAATTTAATTGTATTCAAGCATTTCAAATTTAATTTTCTTGAAAATTGAGAAAAGGGTCTGACCCAAGTTGTTCAGCTTACTACTCGTAATATGGCCTGTATTGCCAGGTTAACATATTACGAAAGTAGCATGTAGTATTACTGTCAAATTAACATACCAACAGTTAGTATTTAAAATTGACCAATTTACATATTTTGACTATATATGTTAACTAGCTGAAATATATACCTACTCACAATAAAACTTTCCAATAACTGAGTGTTACAACACTGGAAGTAGTGTGACGGTATTCAGTGCACTGTGTATGATCATTTTATTATAGATATATCTATCATGCATAGTCAAAGAATCCTCCCTCCCCCTTCTGTAAAAAGGCTTTTTTTTTTTTTTTATTTCAATCTTGAATCATTCAAATTAATTTTATGACTATCCACTGAATGAAAACAAAAAAATCAAACTTTGAAATTAAATATCTTGGTCAGTTTTTATTGCACAAAGTGAAATTTTTTATGTTACGTTAAATTTTTTTTTATGTTACGTTATGGATGAGTGCAATTTTTCACTAATATAACAAGAGAAAACAAGGAGATGTATAGATATTTTTTACTTTTCCAATGCTAATTTTTTTAAAAATATCTAAATGACATAACATGAATGTTAACTTCATTTGAAACATTTTATGTCTATGTATAAACGTCTATGGCTAATGATTTCAGAAATAAAGAACCGGGTACAGATTTAAGGTTACACCCTGCATAAACATCATAATGAAAAATAAATTTCATAAAATAAAGAAAAGTAAATTTAATGCTTAGCATTAAATTGATATAATAAATTCTTAAGTTTGTTTTTATAGTAGCCAAGCATTAAAATAATTACTTAAATGATTTTTAATTTTTTGATTTGCTAATATTCATGACTAATCAAAAATGTATATTTGATCCAAATAGGCTAGAATATTTGAATGCCTTATTTCGAAAAAACTTTGTTTACAATTATACAATAGAACATATTTTCAGCACTCTGGTGAAATACTAGGTTATATGTAAATTTAAATATGTAATGAATTCTTGAAATTAACATTAGCCAATAGCTTATTTGTTTTGTAAGGCAACAAAGTTGAATCTCTTGTGTTAAGATAAGAAAAGAAAAACACAGTTGAGATCAATCATTCAAGTTAATTATCCAATGTGACTGATTTAAGTTATATCCTAGTTTTAAATAAATAAGAAAACATTAAATAAAATATTTTTCTAATATTTAAATATTTATGTTTAATTAAACTAGAACAGATAATGTTCCATAAAAATCTGAATATTTTTCAAAATATATATATATAGATATTAAGATTTTTAAGGTAAAATTAATTAGGCATGATTATTAATATTATGATTCAGCCTCAAATATTTGCATTCTTGCTCTATATACATAAATGATAGTTAATTACAAATATTGACCAAAGAAAGAAATACTAACACTGACTTCGACAAAAAGAATGTACAGCATTGAGAATTTCAACTAAAAATTCATGGGCATCTTGTTGCTCATTTCCAACTAAGTATTTAGCTTTAGTCCATAATGAATATACTAGTTGATCTGGAACAAGAGGAATTTTATTTCCGGAATAAAACTATTAAAAAAGAAAAAGAAATTAACAATAATATATTACATACAATCAATATTATTGAAATTTTAAAATATTATTAACATTGAATTATTTAAATTTCCTATTATATCACAAAATAATGAATAAATTTTAAAATTCCACTTCAATTCCTTATAAATATCTTTATTACATTTTAAGGAGCAAATATGTGATGTTTGTAATTTAAATTAAGAATACTGCTGTGTCCATAAAGTAAGACCAGTTTTCAATTTAAAATTCCGGGTCTTATGGAATTTCAATTTTTTTTTTTTTTTTTCTTTTTCAGGTTGCTTGGCACTGTCCTTGACATCTGTGTGAAATTTGACATCATCAAATATTCATTAGTGTTTGAGTTAAGCTTGGCTTTGTGAGATGTTAAAACTGATTCCGGTGATTTCTGAAACGTCCAAATTAATTAAGCAGAGAACTTGCATTAAATTTTGTTTGTGGAAACGTATAGAATGTTGCAGAAGACATTCGGTGAGCATTCCTATACCAAAAAGAAATGTTTAGAAGTGGTATAAACAGTTCAAAAGAAGGCAGAGAATGTGTTGAAGACGAAGAGCCCCTTTCATCAACCATTAATCTCCACTGACAAAGATCACGTCCAAAAAAAATTAAAGATTTGGTGCTTGCAAACTGTCGATTTACAATTAGAGACCTTGCTGCTGATGTTGGAATTTCAAAAGGATTGGTCAATTCTATTTAGGGCCTTCACATCTTGATTAGCACTGAAAACACTGAATGCGCGCGCTCACACTGCATTGATTCTTCTTGACTTTTCCCCAAAAATGACACCCATATCGTTCCACAACCACCATATTCACACAGTGCGACTTCTGGCCACTCCCTAAACTGAAAAAACCACTCCGGAGACATCGTTTTGAGCCGATTGAAGAGATTCAACGTGAATCGCTGCGTGCTTTGAAGGCCATCCCTGCCGATGACTTTTTAGCGTGCATTGAGGATTGGAAACTAAGTTGGCATAAGCGCATTGTGTCCGGAGGAAATTACTTTGAAGGTGATGAGATAAATTTGGAAGAATAAATAAAGAGTTTTTGAAAGAAAAAAATAATTGGTCTTACTTTTGGGCACAGTAATATATACAAATACATTAGATAAAACTATATGCAACATTAAAAAATTTTTAGATGTTGCTTCCTTCTTGTTATTTAAAAACTTTAAATTGCAAAAATTCAATTAAAAAACATTTGTTATAAACTTATGAACATAAAAATATATTACCCCTTGAAACAGAGAATGCATTTCACAGGCAACACATCTGTCTGTGCGAGGCTTTGAATGACGGTGCTTATCAGAAAGAAAATAATCCCGTAATAAAGGAGTGTGTACAATTACTTGAACAATGCAATTCATAAAACAGGTATTACCCAAGTTTAAAATTCCTCTTAATCCTAATAATAAAAAATAAGTAGTTTTCAGAAAAATATAGTTACATACATAAAAATTTTTTTATTATATATAAAAATATAATGAATGTAAAAATGTTACCTATTCTTGTTTCATCTGACATTTTTTTTATTCCATCGTTATCTTTCAGTATTTGAATTTCAACTTTAGTAGGTTCCCATGGAATATATATTTCAGGAATTCCTGAGAAAAATATCAAAAATGAACAAATGATTTAATAAATTAAAATTTCACTATTTCAGAGTTTAAAAAAAACATATGCTACTAAGAAATATAATTCAATAAACCCAAACTTAACATTTGCTACAACATTTACTAAAAATAAATCATATTAATTGTATATTTTTTTTTTTTAGCAACTTCAACTGTATGATAATTTCTCTCGACTCACAGAATTGTATATAATTTAAACAAACTTAATGTATTTTGTTTGTGATTTCTTTATAACATAGCATACCCTTACATTTCCTGAAAATATTATATATATTTCAAGTTTCATGTCATATACTTTTATGATGTTATACTTTTTCTTCCACAGTAGTTTTCAGAATAATATATAAATATAAATATGATTGTATATATACATTCTTATATGAATGCACATATTGATATTTGAATTAGCAATATTATACATACATACATACATACATATTTTGCATGTCTCTTAATATATCTAAACAAACAAATTGCAGTTCTCATAATTCGTGGAATCCCACACATACACTTATAGCTCAATCAGTATATATGAATTATAAATGAACATTCACAATATTATTTTTCATAAAATGTACTATCAAAGTCAATCAAATACAATAACTATTTTAAAATGAAATTTCCTTCAAAAGTCGACACATACCAGCAGCTTGTCCAGCTTTTCTCTTGTACTGTCTTGCAATGCATTCAAAATCATCATCATATACGTAATCATTACATACAAAACAAAATATATTGCCACTTCTTAAATCAGCAGCTATATAAAAATAAAAAAAAACAGTTAAAAATTTAAAAAAAAAAAAGAATGATGAAGAACATTACAATAAGAACCATACAATTCAGTAAATTTTCTTCTAAAATTACGATTTATGCTAAAATATATTATAAAAATTATATTTATTTGCTTGTAGAGAATAACTAATTTTATTACAAGAAATCTGTTAAGAACTGAATCACTAGATGAAAAATGACATTTTTCATAACACAAAAATCAATATCTATCTAATATATATCCATTCAATTAAATATCATAATTACAAAGATTGATAATTTAATTGTAACAGGATTTTAAATAAAAAAACTCTCAATTTCAATTTTCTTTTAAATATTCATAAACATTACACTTAAATAACAATCAATAAAAATAAAATTTAATATACTTACAAAGACTGTGATTGTTTTTTATAGCATGCTCCTGTATGTGACCTTTATTCGTACAACCAAAATACACACACATCAAACATGCCTGAATTTTATTTCCTTTCACAAAACAACTACGGCAATAACTTTCTTCTGCCTAGAAATGATACCAGTTGATATAAAAGATGTGAAACTAATTATACAATGATACAATTCAAAAATAATTTTGAAATATTAATATTTAATATTTAAAACAATCAAAAAGATAGGAATAAAAGTGCATCTGTTCATTATAACTGAACTTGACTTTGTGGTGATTTAAATAGTGGAAACTATGAATTATGTAGCCAATAATGCAACCTTATCTCAACATTCTTTGATTAACAAGAACTTCTTGTATATACTTAGTCAGAAAATTTTAATTTTGTAAGAATTTATAAAAATTACAAATATATTGCATGCTGAAATATTAATAGTTTGTAAAATCTTTTTTTTCTTTTATTTCACAAGGTACAATGTCTATATTAAATTTTTATTCATATTAAAATCAAATTGTTGCATTTGTTTCTTTCTGTTGGAATTGCTTAAATTTCTATCTAATTGTAATTTATAGCATAACCAAGGAAAGTTACCAAAACAAAATTGCCAAAAGTTCTGTTTCAGTAATAATGAACAAGTACCAAATAAAATATAAAATAATTGAAATATTAATTTCTATATATAGAAGTTAAAGCACAAAAAATCAAATTGCACGGAAAAAATCAAATTTAAATCATAACTGAAATATAAAATTCACTTTCTGCTTACAGTGAAATATATTTTAAATAAAGACAATTATATAATTTCTCCCAAAATTGCTAATATATTATTATAATTAATTTTCCCCTAACATCACACTGTAATTATTGTATATAATTAAAATATATTTTACATGTGATGCTTAAGTTTCAGGCAGTTATTTTAATGCTTCAGAAGTTTTTACTTGCATTTTACTTTTAATAACAGCAATTGTCATTAGATAGTAAAATAATATACAGTTTAAAATGAATTTGTAAAAAAAAATTTAACATTAAATTAACATAAGCTTCGAAAATGAATTCGTTTTTAAAAATTTAAACAATCTATATTTTACAGAGGGGGTGATTTCAAATTTACAATATGCAAGATAAATTGTCAAATCAAATCAGAATATTTATAGTGCTTTAGTTACAGGATTAAAAACATCAGAGAAAATAATTTATGTTATAAAAACTAGTGAAATACAAAAATAATTAAATACTTTTAATTTCCAAGAAGCCGCAGAACTGCAAGATACGAAATAACATATTATAACTTTATAATTAGTCAATCCTTCTTCCTTTTTATATTTTTTCAAATGTTCACAAAAAGTCGAGTTCATGGCTGATTATAATCCTAAAGGATTCAAATGTTATACATATATATAAAGTTTCTTTGTGTCGATTTGGCTAAAAAAAAGCTCATTTCGATTCTTTGAAAAAGAAAAATAACGCAAGCACGTGAAATAAAGTCCTTAAACTGATCTTGCTAGATGTTCAAAATATTGATGAGTCAAATTTGTTTGATTCCGAGGCTTCTCGGGAGAGGAATTGTGCACCGTGAAACAACAATGGAACCAGCAGGCGGCGCTATCAGTTCTTAGGAAAAGGGAATTTTCTCTTCAACTTGTAGGGAAGATTGCACACCGGATGCGTTTAATTACTGTAGCGTGCTGTCTTTCGACATTTAGTATGAACCGTCATTGCGCTGCAGTTTTTAAATAATATCTGAATTGGTATCGTTTATTTCATATCATTTACTTTATTTTATTATAATTTATTAGTTAATTAGCGTTTTAGAGAATAATTTTGTTTACATATTTAATTGCTGTATTCTTAATTGTTCTGCTTTGTGTCGCCATTTTCTCGATAGCTTTATTGTGCGGCGGTTTTTTAAAATAATTTCTTAATTTATATTATTTAATTCATGTAATTTACTTTATTTTATTATAACTTCTTAGGAATGGGCTGGGAGGAATAGAGTGCGGCGAGTGCTTTTTCAAGGAGGCACGGTGCTCACCATTCCTGCCTAAAAAAATTCCCTATTTTCCCTAAGCGTAGGGTGCACAATTCCTCCTCCCAGACGTCCGTGTTTGATTCGCAAAAATAGAACGAATCATTATATCCCTGCACATGATACGTAACATTTTTAAAACCATTCACATCAGTAACTTAACTGGAAAAAAAAATGGAATGTCATCATCATTGTTGAATAAAGATGTCGAGTGCCTGAACGCGAAGCGTTTCATCTACTCAATGGTATGTGAAGGCAGTAGGAAAGAAAAGTCATGATAAATAGATAATAGTAATCGTATGATTTGAGAGAAAAAAAAAGAAGAAAGTAAGAAAAATGTAAATCATCGGTGATGGAAACGTAATAAGAAATTTATGATCAGTAAATATGCGTTGAAGTAAAATATCTAAAAAGCGATAAGTGAGCAGGAAATTATGGCGGTTTGAGGCTTCGATTCCATTTAGAAGTAGAGAAAGGATACTTGTATTTTCCATTCAATTGCGTAAATATAGTTTGTGCCTTGATGAGAGGATTTTCGTGAGTAGCAATGGTTTGAAGAAATTTCTAGAAAGTTTAGTAATATAGATGCCAATACAATCAATTTTTAAATCTTAATGAATTGTAGAGTTACGGACAAACCAGGGTGCACTAGTGATAATACGAAGAAGTTTGTTTTGAATAATTTGTACAGATTTCTTGTCAGATTGTGCAGCTAGACCCCAGATTGGGGCAGCATAGGTAAGGATAGGCCTGAGAACTTGTTTGTAGAGAAGAAGTTTGTTTGACAAAGTTAATTTAGAAAATTTATTGATGAGTGGTAGAGTGAGATAAAATTTTTTCCAACATTTTTCTTTGATTTTTTGAATATGAGCTCGAAACGTAATTTTATTGTCTATAATTAAGCCGAGATATTTAATATTAGTCGCCCATTCAATTTGTTGATCAAAAAAGGGAGAGATTAATATATGGTTGTCTGGAGTGTCCTTTTCGGAAAATGATAGCTTGAGATTTAGAGACATTAATTGCGATGCACCATTTAGTTAGCCAATCCTCTAGGATATTCAAAAATTTTGAAGAGTATTGATGACATAAAGAATAGAAGCACCTTGGGCAAGAGCAGCAGAATTGTCATCAAATAGGCAAGTGGAAATGTTAGTGCACTGAGGACAGTCGTATGTAAAGATATTGTAGAGAATAGGACTTAGCACGCTTCCTTGAGGTGTACCAGCACAAATACGACCGATTTTGGAGAATTCATTATGAAGTCGAACTTGAAGGTTCTATTTTTTTAGATAATTTGTAATGATAAGTGTGATCGAAGTTGGAAATTGAAGTTTGATCATTTTGTAGATCAGTCTATTGTGCCACAGTCGATCGAAAGCTTTTTGACATCTAGAAAGACACCTCCTGTAAAAAAAAAATTTATAGTTATATCCTTCAGTGATGATATTGGTGACACGTAGAAGTTGATGACAAGTTGAGTGATGTTGACGGAATCCAAATTGTTCTGCTGGAATTATGGAATTTTATCGCAAAAGAAGTAACATGTCTCACTAAGAGTTTTTCGTAAAGTTTTCATTCACAGCTAAGGAGACTGATGGGCCGATAATTTTGAGGAAATTTCCTATCTTGGCCAGGTTTAGGAACATGATGATATTTGCTTTTTTTCAGATAGGAGGAAAGTAGTGATATTTATTACAGCTGTTGTAGATTTTTGCAAGATGAGTAATGGCATTAAGAGGGAGTCACATTAAGGCTTTATTTGGAATGTTGTCAGGTCCAGAAGATTTCGAATGTTGAGATTCTTGATTAAGTTAACTATGTCAGATGGAGAAAAAAAATATTGTTATGATAATTTTGATGATCAGCTAGAAAGGAAGTTACTGCATCTTCAACATGCTCAATTTGAGAGTAATCGCAAGGTTCAGTGTTTTCTTGAAAGGAGAGTTCAAGGTTTTTCAGCAAAAAGTTCGCTTTATCAGAAGATGAGAATATAAGACCTGTGGATCCAACCAGTGGAGGAATTTTGGGATATTTTTGGTAAAATGTTTGTTAATTTTGAAGAGAGAATTATCTTCTGGATTTAGGCCTAATAAAAATTCATTCCGTCTGTCATTTTTTAATTTGAGAATCATTTGCTTTATTTCTTTTGAAGCTTGTTGACGGATTGCTTGAACGGAGGAAACCTGGTATCTTGCCATAATTTACGAATTCTGTTTTTCCACAATTTTAGAGGTGATTTCAGTAGGAAGTTTTTGGTGTGGTGTACCTAGTTCTTTAGATTTGCTAGCAAGGTTGATAGCAGAAGTAACAGCATAGTTAAATTTATCAATTATTTTGTCACTATCTTGAATATTGGAGATGACTGGATTACCAGGAATGCTTTGAGAGAGAATTTTTAGTAAAAATATTCCAATTGGTAGTTGTGATTATGCTATTGAGGAAGGGCGTAAATGAATTATGAGAGACTTCAACTATCACAGGGTTATGATCACTGAAAATATCGTTGATAGAAGGAGCAGGCCCGGCGTTTAAATTTTTAAGTGCTATGTCAAGAGTACTATTGCAAGGATTGTGAAGGCAGAAATATGTGGGATCATTAGGAGCAATAACATTGAATGCATTAAGATTTGTCCAATCGAAGAGAATAGAACCATTTATGTTCCATTATTCCATGTAGGAGGCTTGGAATTGAAGTCACCAAGTAGAAGTACTTCTTGATTGGAGTTCGCTATTGTATCAAGTTCTTGTGTGAGAAATCTACCAATTGGAGGGCGATAAATGCTAGCAACAGTAATTTTTAGGTTATTCTTGAGATTAATAACGATAGAAGAGTTTTCAAAGCTGGTTGTAGTAAAATGAATTTGATGATGATTAATATTTTTATGAATGCAGATAGCCGTGCCTCTCCTCCTCTGTGGGTAAGACGATCGGTGCGATATATGATATAATTTGGAATTTTGAAGGAATCGCCTGGCCGAAGTTGTGTTTCTGGGAGAGCAATTACATGAGGTTTATTTTCAGATATAAAATTTTTGTAATTCATTAATTTTTCCTTTAAGACTATTGGAGTTCCATGTCACGCATAAGATAGAATTATTGGTCGATCTATTGAATGTTATCGACTGGTTGATTTTGAAGAGCATTTATTAAAACAGAAAGATTTGAAAGTACCCCAACTAATTGTTGCAGAATGAGTGGAATTGGAGGCGTTTACGTGGAAGCCTGCAGAGTATTGGAAGAAGTAGTATGGTGAGAGGTCTGGGTAGGAAGAGTCATCTGAAGAAGGAGGAAGAGTTGGAGAAGCCTTCTGACGAGCGGGAAGAAACAATTGGTTAGAGTTCTCAGGCTTCATTTGTTGGGCTTGTTTTTTAAGTCTCTCCGTCCAAGCGTTGACCTTCGGGGGAGGAGCAGGAGTGAAAATAGCAGGGTCTTTAGGACAACCTGAGAAATTTGCAGTATGCTCTCCAGAGCAAAGGGCACATTTGGGAGCTTCATCTGGCCTTTTGGTGCATTCTTTGGTGGCATGAGGTCCAGCATATTTGAGGCATCGAGGGTCTCTTGCACAGAATTTTGCTATGATGATAGAATTCTTGACATTTATAGCATTGGCTGGGTCCTGATTTTCTTCTGAGTGGTTCAACTTTGACCCTAAAGTAATATTAGGTGGATAGGTCGAAAATTCTTTTGTTTTGTTCATTTTTGGTAGAACTATTGGGTACAGAGGTTGACATTGCCGGTACCAGCACGATTACGAAGTGGAGTGATGAATTTCAGGATGAAAGTTGAGAATTTGGAGTTCCTGCATGATGACATCAATTGGGAGATCAGAAGGCAGTCCGCGAATTACAACTTTAAGTTGCTTTTTTGGGGCAATTCAAATGTATGACTTTTTAAGTTTCAGGTGATCAATTTGCTTCCGTATGGATCTGTAGTCATCAGGTGTGGTTGGAAAAACTTTTAATTTGCCTCCAGAAAGGCGTCCTTCAATCTTTGAATTTGTAATCTGGTTGAAGTTCTTAAGAATTTCAGTAGAATTTTGTATGTTGTTAATTATAATTGAGGAACATATTTTTAGTAGTATAGGGTGCAGGACAAGAAGCAATAATCTGGTCATTAGTGAGATCTGTGTCCATACTGTTTTCGTCCAGATGTAATTTATCAACTTTTTGAAATGTCTTCAATTTTAGCAGGAGGTATGTTGTCTGCATCACTAGGACCAAGGCTTTCATCGGGGTTAAGGCAAGCAAATCTGGAAGATAACTTGATAACAGTGGGATCACTGGTATTAGGCCGTTTAGCTAAATTTTTTTCTTTGCTTTTGTGTGACCTTAATTTTTTTTTCTTTTTAGTAGGAGTAGTTACCGAGTTGTTTGAATCATTGAGTTTCAGCAAGATGAGACTCATTTGCTTCCTTAAGTTTTTATTGGTAATATTAGAAAGCGTAAGTTGTATAAAAAGATCTAAAATTAGGTATTTGAGGTTCAATTTTTAAGCAATTTTCAATGTTGTTCAGATGATCATTGAGGTTTCGCACTCAATGAATGATGAAAAATTGTTAATGCTAATATTAAGTTGATCAATTTCTTGAATAAAGTTAAACGCTGTCGGGTTAGTATTAACGTCAATCAAATGAAGCATACTGGTTGATTGGTCAGCAGGGGAGAGAGACATGGTTGTGCTGTTTGAGGAGAGCGAAACTCCTTCGACAACAGCCATAATAGAATAAAAATAAACAAAACCAAATTTTTAAAAAAACTACTAACTAAAACAGAAAAATAAATATGCACTTTTACTGAATAAAGGCAGTGAGAAACGCTCATAGCTAAAAAAATAAACAAACCCGAACAATTCTGCGCCTACACAGTAAAATACAGAAGAAAAAAAGAATTCTAGAATTTAGTTAAAAGTTCTAAAAAAGAATTCTAGAATTTAGTTAAAAGTTCTAAAAAAGAATTCTAAATTTAGCTACATTTTATACAACAAAATAATAACATAGAACCAAAGAAATCAAATAGAGAAAGGTAATAAAGATATTAAGACAGAATAAGAGGGGAAAAAAATCACATTCCAATGAGGTGAAACATTAGAAAACAAACAGAATAAAATGGAATGTAATGAGGTATGATCCCAATCAGTTTTTGAGTATGACATGAATAAGGCATGAATATTATTGGCATGAATAAGCCAAGCTTTTCGGTCACCTTAATATACGCATTAGTTCGCATATTATCGGAAATACGAATTCGATACTACTGATCGGTTATTGCGTCATGCGTTTAATGTTTGATCTACATCCCATGATCCACGTAGAATCTACATCATTTGATATGGTACTAGTTTGGTTTGGTTTGTCGCTCTATAGTCATTTTATGCACATTTTAGGCTAATCAGACCGGGACCTACAGTTTAATGGGGATTTCAAACATCCATGCCACTACCAGGATTCGAATTTGAAGCCTGTAGTACTAACGGCCAGGCACTAATTGATAGGGTACTAGAAATATGAATTCAATAAGGAAACCATTATGGTGTTAATAGGGGAACGAATAACTAAATAAATTAGAAAGCACAAAAATTGGAAGTCCTTAATCACATTCATAATTATCATTACATCTTCAAATACGGTATCATTGGAAATTACATGCAGTACAATAAAATTAATTAATGTGATTAATCAATTGCTAACTCAAAATTTTTCCATTACGAAACCCGCGATTTTTAGCGCAATTTCAACCTAATAAAAATTAGTGCACAAATAATTTTTTTGAAGAGATTTGTTTAAAAGTTTTGGTGATATGAGTGTTCAAAAATTGTCTCCTACAAAGTTAAATGAATTTTGTGTATATTGAACTATACCTTAAGCTCTAATTAAATTTTTTTTAATTATTAGTACCAATTGAAAAAAAAATTTCGAAATTAAAAACATAATTTTAATTAAAATTCTGCGAATATTTTAAACGATATTAAATATAAAATGCCATTATGAAAAATAATAAATTTTACTAAAATTTTGATGCTGTTGGGTTTTTTCTTTCAGCTTCGTGAAACCTCGAGATATAAATTTGTTTGAAATTATTATTTACGAGATGATGGAGAAAATGTCTTAAGCTCTACATTTCTCTGAATAAAAAAATCATCGTTATTATATTTGAGGAAATTAAATAACGAATAAAAAAATAAATAAAACTTATTGTGCTTCAGTCTGAGCTACAACGCATTATCCTTCTCCTGGAGGATGAGGTGCAACATGAAACACAATCATATTGTGTGATTATGCAACATGAAACACAATCATATTGTAATTATTGCAACATGAAACACAATCATATTGCAACATGAAACACAATCATATTTTTTAATTATTGCAACATGAAACACAATCATATTTTAATTATTGCAACATGAAACACAATCATATTTTAATTATTGCAACATGAAACACAATCATATTGTAATTATTGCAACATGAAACACAATCATATTGTAATTATTGCAACATGAAACACAATCATATTTTAATTATTGCAACATGAAACACAATCATATTTTAATTATTGCAACATGAAACACAATCATATTGTAATTATTGCAACTTGAAACACAATCATATTGTAATTATTGCAACATGAAACACAATCATATTGTAATTATTGCAACATGAAACACAATCATATTTTTAATTATTTACGCACATGAAACACAATCATATTGTAATTATTGCAACATGAAACACAATCATATTTTAATTATTGCAACATGAAACACAATCATATTGTAATTATTGCAACATGAAACACAATCATATTGTAATTATTGCAACATGAAACACAATCATATTGTAATTATTGCAACATGAAACACAATCGTATTGTAATTATTGCAACATGAAACACAATCATATTGTAATTATTGCAACATGAAACACAATCATATTGTGATTATTGCAACATGAAACACAATCATATTGTAATTATTGCAACATGAAACACAATCATATTTTAATTATTGCAACATGAAACACAATCATATTGTAATTATTGCAACATGAAACACAATCATATTGTTATTATTATTGAAACACAATCATATTGTTATTATTGCAACACACAATCATATTGTAATTATTGCAACATGAAACACAATCATATTGTAATTATTGCAACATGAAACACAATCATATTGTAATTATTGCAACATGAAACACAATCGTATTGTAATTATTGCAACATGAAACACAATCATATTGTAATTATTGCAACATGAAACACAATCATATTGTGATTATTGCAACATGAAACACAATCATATTGTAATTATTGCAACATGAAACACAATCATATTGTAATTATTGCAACATGAAACACAATCATATTGTAATTATTGCAACATGAAACACAATCATATTGTAATTATTGCAACATGAAACATCATATTGTAATTATTGCAACATATTCAATAAAATACGAAAATTTTCTGTCATATTATTTTTTACTTTATAAGCTTTCTTCGTAATCTATCAATGGCCTAGAAAATTTTCTTTTTTTCCCCTATGTGAATGTACAATTAAAGTTTACTATTAGAGAGTTTTTGCATAATGGAACAATCAAACTTTCACTTTTCCGCTAGCAGCCGTATGTTGTCACTGCGTGTACTCTCATCAGAAATCACTAATTTACTATAAAAACATAAAAAAAAAAGTTTTTGCATAACCTGCTTTCACTTACAGTACTTTCGAAACAATTGCACGACTGGATTTCGAATGCAACGGGCTGAGTAATGTTCTAGAATTACAAATGTCCAATTCCCAAAAAGGAAGAATATTTAAGATATAAATATAGAAGATTGGAGTGTAATCGTTTGTTACAGATTGTTTATCTTCGTTGATTATATGTATGTAATAAAATAAAAACAAATTGCAAAATATGTCTCTCATATGTGATATTGTTTAATTGAAATAAAATGTTATTAAATTTACATCATACTCCAATAATTAATTCTCCATAATACAACTGACAATAAATTTTTAAATTGAAAAATTTTGTTAATAGGGTCCACAATATGTTATTCTACCAAACTAGTTCCATTAAAACTTATCTGAATTTTACAGAAGCTTCGTGTTTCACAATAAATAACATAATCCCATATCAAGTAAACGCCTTAACATTATATATAACCATACAGATTCGTTTTTTACTCTGAGATAAGAGATTAATGCACATTCATAAAATAAAGAACACAGTTGAGATAGAAATAAAAATTATATACATATTCATTCCAGGTTATAGAAACAAAAATTAAATTTTAATTTAATATTATAATTAAAACGAAACTAATTCAATAACTTTGAAAAGTAAATGAAAGGAAGGGAATTAATTTGCGAAGAAGACAGCTTAAATTTTTTTGTTGTTGTTGTTCTAATGCAGCTGGCAAACACTTAGACAGCTTGGTCTTGGATGCCTTAAGGCAAGCGCTGCACAGATGTTACTCATTTTGCATTACCCAGGGGCACGTGTAACTTGAAGATAAGCCATGGACACGGAGTAGCAACGCCCCCGCAACGCTCTACGATCCTATTAGGACCGGGACCTACGGTTTAAAGTGGATTCCGAACCCCTACAAGCATCCATGGAACCGCCGGAACTCGAACCCGAAACCTGGGGTACCGAGCGGCAGAGCGCTAGCCACTCGGCCATTCAGGCCCTACAGCTTAAATCTAAGACTATTGAAAATTTTGGGTGCAATTCGGAAACGTGATGAACACATATTGAAGCTATATGTGCAACAAATCTTTAAATAATTTGAATGAAAAAATATAACTCCGCCTTGAGTGATACAAATCATTGCTCCTTTTATTATTTGAAAAGATTTTTTATTGCAAGATTTATGGAATCAAATATTAACAGTAAGAAGTCTCTTTCAAAGTGTGGTGTCACAAAATTGAAATTGTAACTAGAATAGTAATAGGACAATTCTATCATTAGTAACGCAGGCACTCAATGAAGAGAAACCCTATTGCTATTAGCCCTTGCTGCCTCGACTATCTACGAAGGTGTAAAACTTTAATTGTGTGGACGCCCAATTTCCGTTGCCACCCGATGAGGACACGGTCATCATTTTGAGGGAGTGACTTTTTGCTTTAAATGAATTTCGAAGCGAATTTCTTCTTTTCTGAATGCACATCTAAGCCAGCAATTATGGCATATTTACTAGGAAGGAGTTGGAGAAGTATAACTAAATGAAGGAGGTCTTTATAGATGTAACTAATACTATGATAATGTTAATCGTAATCTTATGAAAACAAATCTATCTCTTGTTTTTTATTAACTTTTTGATCCTATGAAGTATTTTTCTACTTAAATTGCAAATAATAAAAAAAAAAAAAAAAATTATTTATTTTAAAATCATGAGATTTTATTTCACGCATGTTTTCCTTCTCCAATTTTCATAAAACACTGAAAGCTTTTGAATCTGTTATTATATATGTGGTAAGGGTTATAGAGGTATTTGAGTTATTTTGAATAGGAATAGGTTATTGCAGTATATTTTTAGTGTTTTAGGAAATCCGTTTAACGTATTCCTTTAGGCACTGATATTGATAATGGTGCTTAAAGCTTGAATATTAAAGTTCAAAGCTTAAAGTCTAAACAAAAAGAAAAAAAAAAAAAAAACATCTTCAAATATTTTATGATTAAAATATGAGTTCTGAAACATTAACATGGTTATTTCTATGTGAGATCTTGTTTTCCTTAGAGAGATGCATTAAAACTTTGCAGTAAGTTCAAAAATAGAGGGGGGTATATATTTAGAATAAGGTTGGTGTTATTGTAGAAATTTTAAAGAACATTTGTAAATGTATTGCGCAAGTAACAAATTAAGCATTTTTGTAAAGTACTACGAAAGGTTGAAACAAATTCTAACTGATAAAACAGATGAGCAACATATAAGTTGCTGTTGTTACTTATCCCACTAGGTAGATATCTAATCTAGACCAAGCCCACGAACCTGTATGGATTCATGGTTGAAGGGGAAGGAAGCAGCTTCTGTTGTGAAGGAGCCCCCGTAGGTAGAAGTTTGACTTTTGCTCCGTACTGCTCTACAGTCATATGAGACCGGGACCTACGGCATAAAGGGGATTCCGAACAACTACAAACATCCATGGCACCGTGCGTCAGAGCTCTAGCTACTCGACCATTCAGGCCCGGAACATGTAAGTAAAAGTACAATGGGCACCAGAACTGGCTGGGTAAGAATGAAATTAATGTTAAATGTATTTCATATTTTTATGTATCTATCGCAAAAGGAAAACTAATCCTTTGTCGTATTCAAACCAATTACATTGCAATATTTTTAAATACCAGATATTTTCCATTTTAAAACTTAATAATGTTTTTTATATGTTTTCCCAGCTTTGCTGCTCTAGCAAGAAGAAGAAATAAAAACGAAATTTAAAAAAAAAAAAAATCTGAAAAGTCAAAACTAAATAGTTTTCGATTAATTTTACATTGTTAGAACCTAAAATGAAACTGGGAGATATTTATTTGCTTATTCTAAAATTTTACACAATTGTTTCTTATATATTCTTTCACGTTTTCATACTAAGGGAAGAACAAATCCGAAACTAACAAATTCAACGAAAATTAAAATCTAAAAGCACATTCCAAGAAACAAAATGTTTTTTTCTTCTAATGCAGCTGGCAAACACTTAGACAGCTGTCTTTGATGCCTTAAAGCAAGCTCTGTACCGACGTCATTCCCTTAGCACTACCCAGGAGGTGCGTGTAGCTTGAAGATAAGCTGCGCACGCGGAGTAACAATACCCCGCAACGTTCTACGATCATGTTTGACTGGGACCTACGGTTTAAAAGTGGCTTCCGAACCACTACAAATGTCCATGGCACCGCCAGGATTCGAACCCGAAACCACTCGGCCATCAGTTTCATTATATATGTACATCTTGCTGATATAAAAAAAAATTTAAAATAAAATGCAATAAATAACGTAACGGAAACATATAATGATTTCTATTAGTTTTTAAATGTGACTGTGATTTACAAAAATATTTTCTTCTGATGTAATAAAACATATAATTTCCTTTTTCCATAGAAATATATCTTTTATTTAACTTTTGATATACGTTTATATAACTAAAGATAAGTGTGGAAGCATGTGTTTTATTTGTTATTGTTTGACAGTTATACAGAAGAGAGAAAAAAAAAATCCAATTTTTTGTCTTTTTATACCTTTATTAATTAATAGTGAATTTATAAAAGTTTGGAGAAGTTCTATTTAATTACATTTGAATACATATTTTTCTATTGGTGTTATTATTTGAAATCCATAATTAGAATTGATCGTATAAATTGTTAAAAAACTTTCTTGTAATTTTGATTTTCAATCTTTTTTGGATATGTTTCTCCAAACAAAAGCTTGTTGAATATATTACATTTATTGAAAAATTATATGGTTTGGTTTGTCGCTCTATGGTCATTTAGTTCACACTGTGGGATAATTAGACCGGAATCTACAGTTTAAACGGGATTCTGAACCATTAGCCAACATCCCTGCCACCGCAAAAATTCGAACCTGAATCTTAGTAGTACCTGAATAGTACCAGAGGCCAGAGCTGTAACTAATTTGCCATGAAGCCGTTTGAAAAAGGATAACCACGGGGTATTTTTTCAAATTACAAAAGAAGTTTATAAAAGTGAAGTATTAGAGTTTATTTTATTTCTGCAATTTTAAGAGTTTTAATTTGTTTAAACATTATAAATTATATGCTCATTAATTACTTATTGCAAGTTTCATATTATGTCTAAATATGTTATAAAAAGTAAACTTTTATCATTCATGATAACGGGAAAAAAAAAATATTTGCTTCCTCAGTATACGCTCCGTCAATTCAATTCCTTGGCTCCTAAAAGAGCATCTTTTCTCAATTCCTTCTATTAGCTCACACTCTCCCTATATATATCTTGTTCAAATTTTCAATCGTTCATAAAATACTTTTCATTCATCCTCTCAAGTTCAAATACATTTTTTTTTTTTTGAACTTGTAGTGGATGGCACTTGATGTTAATACAGTTTTTCAAATATTAATTCATTCATTAAGTTTAATTCATTAGTTTTAGTTTTTTTTTTTAGATTTAAGTTGCATATATATATATATACCAATAGAGGGCGCCAGATAAACTTAAAAAAATGAATGAAAATTATTTATAAAGGACTTTCTTCAATAGAGTGAAAAAAAAAAAAAAAGTAGGAATTGACTTTAAAATTTTTTTTATTATATTAACTTGTTTACTCTTATTGGTGGTGTTTGGATTCCTGGAATTTCCTAGCCCTGAGAAGCCTCGTCTCCGATAGAACAAGGACTATCGGGTTGACTCTCAGGTAAATTGGACGGAATAATAGAAAACTTAAATTAAATTAAAATAAAAACAAGAAATTATTAAAATAAAACAGGGAAAAAAATGCTAAATTAATACATTTCACAGTCTTTTAAAATTAATATTAGGATCATACATTTTAATTTCCTGGATTGCAGAGTTTTCGTGGTTATCAACAGTATTAAAGAAATTTTTCAAAACGTGCCTAAGAAAATCCGTAAGTGGAACAAAATTAATAGCTTGCTGTATTTCCGAATTTCTCATATAATGCGAAAATTTGTCTGAGAGTGATATTTTAAGAAGTTTCAATGATCTTTAAGCTAGACTTAGTGGCACAAAAAAACCAAACTGGGCATGTGTAGGTAATAATAGGTCGTAAAAGCTGTATACAAAAGAATTTTATTTTCCCTGTTCGTGCTAGAGTATCTATTGATAAGAGGAAAGATTTTTCTAAAATTCATACGGAATTTATTTTTAGTATATTCGAAATACTTTTTCTATGTGAGGTGCTGATTTAAATAAATAACTAAATATTTTGAACTATTTTTCCAAGAAATTATAGTATTGTTAATTTTATTATTAGCTTTTTTTTTTTTTTTATTATTATTTTTATTAAATACCGATTAGAAGACTGCCTGAATTTGATCAACATTTAATGCGATTTTCCACTTGTCAAACCAGTTATTAAGGACTTTAAAAGATTTGTTAGAAGGACATCAAGATATTTGATGTTATTGTTCTTACAAAGGATAGCTGTATCATCTGCATAAATTGTAGTCAGAACTTTGGGGTTAGTAGGCATATCAGAGTTAAAAATACAGAAAAGAAGGGGGGTATCTTACTTTTCTAGGGAATATGTTCCAAAATATTTCTAAATGTTGAATGAGTTTCCTTTACTTTAACAGAGAATTTTCTATCGTGAAGGTAAGATTGGATTAATTGAATAAGCGAAGGAGGAAAATTAAAAACGAATTAGTTTATAAAGTAGGCTGTTAATCCAAACTTTGTCGAACGCTTTCTAGAAAACAGCTTCAGTACATTATTTATTTTGAGAGCCATCTATGATATATTCTATTGTACGAAGAAATTAATGGGTTGGGGATAAGTTTTTAAAGAATTCAAATTGTTTAAGGTTAATAATATTATTGTTAGAAACGAAAGTATTTAATTTATTATAAATAATAATTTCAGCGATTTTACTAAGAGAAGAGGAAATAGGTTTGTAATTTTTAGGATTTGATGGGTCTTTTCCTGGTTTCATAATGGGAATAACAGCTGCCATCTTCCAAGCAGATGGAAAGTATTTGATTTCTAAAACCTTATTAATGATGCTACACAACAGCATAAGAGTAATCGGAGGGGAAAATATTCAATCATCTTTTTTGTAATGGCACCAAGACCTGGAGCTTTGTTGATATTTAAATTTTTAATAATAAGGAAGAGAATCGTTATGAATATTAACATTAGAATTGAAATTTTGCATATTATAGCTAACAGTATTTTCTGTATCTGAGCTATTATTATTATTCAGTTGGAATTGGCTTTTCTAGTCTATTTGCGATAATCTTGGCTTTATCTTTATTAAACAAGCCATTGAACGGGGCCTTTTAAGTGAGCGATTTTATTTTTGAGTATTTTTAAGTACTCTAGCGAAACCCCACAGAGATCAGTCTTCTGGTTAAAGTTCGAATAATGTATCTTTCCAAACTTTGTCAGAGTAGTTTTTAAAATCATTTTTGATGTTTTTGTTAATGCCGTTAATAATTGTTTTATCATTAAGATTTTTAGTAGTCTGTCAGAACTTTTTAGTTTAATTAGATTTTAATGAGCTTTTTAATATTTGGGTGAATATACGGTTAATATTGATTAAGTAAGGTTTTAGAAGAATTATTGTACGTATTAGTAATATTATAGTAAAATAATTTATTCATTATAGTAATTTTTTTTTTTTATCTAAGCCATTGTTAGTATAGATGGGATAGGTAAGTTAGCTGAATTTTCCAAAGGTTTAATAAATTTTACCCACTCAATTTTAGTGATCTGTTAATTATGCGGGATTTCATTTACAAAACTAAACCAGATTTTAGCCAAGGCAACGGGCTTACCAGTTATGGAACTCCAATGTAGTTTTAAGAACCCCTAAACCTCCACATCTTAAAGATAGTAAAAATATTTGCAATAATGAAGTTGCTTAAATTATTGATTATTAATATAAAAGAAAAATAAAAAAGAATTTAAAGAAACATCTCCTGCTTGAGAGCAATTAAAGCAGGAGATCGAAAAAAAAAAAAAAGTTATCGGTACGATTAGATATCTGTTATACGATGCCCGAGCAAATATAAATTAAATAAAAATAAAATAAAATGAAAAAAAAAAAAAAATGGCATTTACAGGTTAATGGCACAAGTGAACAAGTAAAATACAGAAGAATTAAAGCAAATAACAAATACACCAGTTCAAAAGTAAATAACAAAAATAGTTCATAGAATTACAGTTAGATGGCGCCACGACAATGGCTGCAATTCAAAAACCAACATTTTATTTTGTTGGTAAAGGAGGCATTTTTATTTTCTCTTTTTACAATAATAAAATTACTAAATGAAAAATGAAAATAATTAAATTTAAAGTTAAGGCCAGAGCTATTTAAGGTTTAAGGAAAGACTATTGAATTAAAATTAAAACAAGATGAAAAGTTAAAGACAAAGTAAGTTGACGAAACAAAATTTAAATAACAATAAACTATAAAATGAGCCTTAAGATAGCAGTTAGTTAAAAATCTAGAGAAATAATAGTGGCATCAATGTAATTTAAATGTGTGTGTGTGGGGGGTAAAATATGATGATAAGGAATACAACATTTTACAAAAGTAGTATTATCACCAAAAGACTGATAATTAGAGGGAATATTCCTAACATTTCTAAGACAGTCATAATTGGCTATATTGAAATTTCTATTTGCGATTAGAAAAGTTTCTTGCATTAACATAATATCGGGATTATTTTAGATCATGAAATTATTAAATTCAATTTTATTATTACAAATAATGTGTGCTTCCAGAAAATTAAAACCAAATTATTTTTTTAATTAAGACATCATTTAAAATTTTCAGAGGCTGTTGTTCTTAGTTGTTCAAAGACCCTGCATGAAAATAGAATGTGTTTAAGTTCAGTTATTTGCATTTCTGGTAATGCTTGGAGAAGTTTCGGGAAAGCAGCAAGGATGTTTTTGATTTCTTTTAGTAGAACAATGAGTGCAATAAAGTTCAGAGATTCATTTTTGAGAGTATGGCCGATTTTGTTCTTATTTAAACTTGATGAGGATGAAGTATTTCCGCTAAGAACTGAGAACTTTTCCGCTAAAAGTTCTGGTTGTCCGGTTCCTTAACAAGTTCAGGCTCCCACAAAGGCCCTGATAAGGGTCAGTCCCTTTTCCACCGGAAATCTCCATACCTTCTTCGTTCGAAGGTTGACTGTTAATTCAAGAAGTTTCTAGCAGAAAGCAGTTTCTTACAGTCAGTCACCCTTCTCTTACTTGATGTTCAGCCCAATAATACAGCTCACTTAAAAGAATATCACCAAACGAGTTTGGCTCAGTTTTTATCCATGCCAATATATGTAGCTCTCAACACTTACTCTGAGACCGAGGAGAATAGAGAGGCTGTATATCTCCTCTGTTTTCGAGGATGGAGATAACTAAACATACAGTAGGGGCATAAGTTCCCTGGTTCTGAATTTGGACATCGAGCTAGTTTAATAATGGGGAATTCCAAAGCTCGGAGTTCGGTCTCGATGTCTTCTACGGGAGTGTGACCAGGGAGACCTCGGATCACGACTTTAATAGGTCGGTCCTTCTGAAGCATTAATGACTTGAAAGGCGTCCCGTCGCTTTCAAGTATTTGAGTCAGGGTCCTGTATTCAGACTCGTTGTCGACCGTAATTCTTAAGAATTGGCCGGACAGTTTAGCCTGGATACTAGGCACCTGCACGCGTAACTGATTTAAGGTGTTCCACCATTTGCCCTTAGCGGACACAAAGAATGGTGGAATCCTGTTAACCCTCTTTAATTGTGGAGGAGCCACTGTTTGGTCGGCAGCCAACGTTTTGTTAGGGGTTAGTAGGGGCAACTAAAGATTTAAAGTCGTCCAATTCGCTCATATCGCCAACATCGGTAATCGCAGAAATCATTCTAAAGTGCACATTAGACAGCAAATGTATAAAATTCTGAACTTCACGGAGTGGAATATTTATTTCTCGGTATAAGCAGACTAGGGTGAAAAATAAGTTATTTCCGTAATTCTTCCGATTATCTAGTATCTGGTGAAACTCCAAAAACAAAATTATTCTTTGAATGAAATACTAAAAATTTCCTTGAATAAAAAGGTAATATTATTTAAATTAAAATGTGAGCCATTAAAATGAAAAAGTTAATAATAATAATTATTACAAAAAAATTTATTGTGAAAATATGTTGTATGGCCAACTATTATTTTAATTACAGCTAACTAAAACGGTGTATTTTTTAAAAGAAAGATCATATCATTTTTATGAACTTTAATGAAATATGTATGCCTGGATATTACAATTAACTGTTTCTTTAACTGTTCCGCACTTTAGTTATATCGTATTATGGCGGTCTAAAAACGTGTAAAAGTTTAAAATAAAAGCGTGTTTTCCATCTTTAAAAATGGCTAATGAAAATGAAATAAATTATTCAGATTCTCATAATAGTAAAGATTCGATTATGAATCACCTCAATAATATTGAGGAACCGAACTTTGATGACCCACCAGGCTACGTTGATGATATATCAGATGAAGGTAAGTTCAAAATGAATCTATGTTTAAACTTGAAAGCACCAAAGTTGTTATCACATCATCATACGTAATATATATATATATATATATTCTTAAATTATATCGAAGTAAATATAAGATATCGTTATTTTTTAGAATTTTATTGTGTTTATACATTTAGCATATGGTTGTAACCTAGTTAGAAGTATTTGACCCTTTGTATTTTGACTATTTAAACGATTAATATTTTTCTAAATTAATATTTTCTAAGAAAAATCGTATAATTTTGTAATTAAATTTTATGTAAATTTTAATCTAGATAAACAAATGTGATAAAATATGAAGAAAGGAATTACAGTATTAACATTTTATTACTTAGCATAAAAATATTGTTTATAATATATATTACATTATATATTGGCTGCATTAAATTGCATCATGTAAATATAATTTCATAATTAGTCATTTTTATTGAAAATTAAATGGATTAAATAGTAAAAAGTTACATGAGATCCATAATTATTTTAATTAAAAATTTTTTTTGGTAAAGCTATTTAAAATTGTTCATTGAAATTAATACACCCAATCAAATCTGTTTTTACACATGAACTTTTTATACGGTTTTTTTTATAAGCTCAATCTGCATTTTAAGTGAAAAGTACTAAGTGCTTTTCAAAGCGAAAAAGTACTTTTATGATGTTTTTATAAACCTTTGTTTTATTAATTATAGCTGAAATATTTTTGGTATCCCTTACATAATGTCACATCATTCTTCTATAGCAAAAGCAAAAAAGGAAAGTGATTTCTTTGGTTATTAAAATTCAAATTTTACATTGCATTGTAACTGGACAAGATGCAATGTCTGTAGGAAAGCATTTTGGTCTACATGAAGCTACTGTGAGAACTATTAAGAAAATGAGGGGCCAGAAAGGTGGTATGTTCTGAAATAAAGCTATCTCTCATGTATATGATAAATCATCACCATATACAAGAGATATTGTTTAAAAGAAAATGGAAAAACCTGAAATGTTGGCCCCATAGCAGGCTAGTCCTAATTTTGTTCAAAAGATAAGAGAAACAATTTCACCAATGAATCACAAAGACAATAACCAAGACTTTTCTATTGATAACAATAATATTGCAGTTTTGAAAATGTATGCTTTTATTGCCAGAAAGTGATAATTTTATAAAATCTTTTTATATGTCATTTTTTTATTTTTCTGTATGTGAGTTAGCAACTTTTTTTCCCCTTGTCAAATGATAATTTACTTAGTATGATACATAGGTAATCTTTATGAAATAAAATGTTTAAGATCCTAACATGAAAGCTATAGTTTCGTGTATTATTTTTTGCTGATTTCATAGGACTGAAGCCTATCTTCTAATTTTTCCATACATGTAATATATTTTTTTGTATGTATTCTTCGTGAACATGTGTAAAAACAGAATTGGGGATAATGGTTTTTGTTGCCTATTACAAATGTGAAGCAAATCTCCTTTTAACTTTTAGATCTGTGTATTCATTATTAAACATATCATGTATTAAATTTTATCTTTAAAACTGATGTGAGAATCTTTATTTGAATGTATTTAATATTTATTTAAAATAATAATTTAGAGTCATGATGCATGTTTTCATAAATTAAACATTTGTATCTTTATATCTATTTATAGAACTTTTAGCTGACGTGTTGAAAGATAAACCGAAAGAGACCGATGGTGTCAAGTCTGTCATTATTGTTGATGGCATACCTAAAGTTGGCCCAGAGAGGGTGGATAAATTAAAAAATGTTTTGCAAAAGATTTATGTTAGTTTTGGAAAAATTAACATGGTTCATTATCCTGTCGATGAAAACAATGTTACAAAAGGGTAAGATTAACTATTTCTAATTTCATAGTATAGATTTGTAATATATAAAAAATATATTTAATATTTTGATTTATATTTTAATACAGTAGTTTACTTGTGTATTAAGTTTTTATCCTTTGAATTTCTAATTCCTATGCTTTAAATCTAATTAAAATGTAAAATTATAAAGTTTTAAGTTTTGATTTGTTTTATTTTTAAGTTTGGATAGAAAAAAAAAAAGTTATTGATTTTTTCTTGTTTTATTTGGGTTATTTGTGTTGATTTTTATTGAAAAAAATCATAAATCAGTTTAGATTCATAGAAAATTTTCTCTTAAAATTTTTATTTTTCATCTCCTTTATTTTGAAAAGCTTAAGTTTTTATAACATTTATTAGCCGAGACCATATTATTATATGCATATAAAGATAGTTTAATAGTTCATATTTTAAATATATGTTACAAGTGTAATATAATTATAATATCAGATATGGTCTATTGATTTCTCTGTTTGTGGACTTTTTAATTAAGCTAATTGAGAGTTGCTCTTGAAAAAATGTGTTATGAAGCAATTTTAATTAGCAAGATCTATGTTATGGATCAACTTCAAAATAAGTTTTATATATATTGATGCATATAACAGTATATATGAACCTAAAAATTTTGTAGTTATTTTTGTTAACCTTATATAATTTTTATTATTAATTAGAATTTTGAAAAAAAAAAAAATATATTTATAGGTATGCTTTTTTTGAATTTGCATCACCTGAACAAGCTGCAGAAGCTATTCGAGTAACAAATGGGCACAAATTAGATAAACATCATATATTTAAAGTAAACTCTTTCACAGATTTTGACAAGTAAGTTCTCAATATGTATCCAAAACATTATGTATTATGAAAAATTTATTTATATAGATTATAATTATTCTCTTATTAAAGTATTATCCTGGTGTATAATACATTTAATAAATCTTGATTAAAATATATATCTGTTGTATTTCAGATATGAGAGTATTCCTGATGAATGGGAACCTCCAAAACCTCAACCTTATGTAGATCATGTAAGTAAAAATAGTTTAAAATGCTACAATAATGTATAATTTAAGAGAAGAGGAGTAGAATGAAATTTTTCAATTTTTTATTACTTTAAAAGTTCATTCATTGTAAAGTCTTATTGTTAATCATTTGTGTAATATAACACTTAAAATCAAAAAATATTTGAATTAAAATTTATGCAAAAATCTCTCAATATGCCTCATGCCAAATACAGCACATGGAGACAACACAGAAATAAGTTATAATACCTAATAATCATCTTTTTATTTACAATAACAAGTATTTTAGGATAGTAGGTTGACAAATAGAAATAGTAGAATGACAAATAAAATAGATGTTTACAAAATAAATTGTTATGAAATAGTTATTCAAATAATTTTTTAAAATTATATTTAACAAATATCGTAATCGTGAATGTGTAGATAAAATTTTTGTATTGTATTAGTGTCATTACTGGTAGAAGTTTCAGTACAATGTTTTTTATGTTTTTATTTATTTATTTATTTTTACTGCATTAGAAATGGTGCAGTAAATTAATTTTTTTATTCTAACTAACATAATATATAGGTTTAAGTACAGCAAAATCTTCTGCAGAAATCATTAGTGATCCAATGTTCCTATCAGCCATTTTCTAAACAAAAGATTTGGACTAATTTTTTTGAGTGCATGGAATTATAAGTTATGTTGTAAAATAAATTTTAATTATTTATCAACTCATGTTACTTTCTTCAAATTAATCGAATTTTTCCCATTAAAAATATTTAAATTCACAGAGTTGAGAAAAATTGTTATACATATAGCATTTATAATAACTAATAGGTCTTGTTCCAATGAGTTCATCTTCCCTGTGTGTTTATGTGCATACCTGTATTTTGTAAACAATTTATGGTAAACTTCAAATAATTAAACTTCTGTAATAAAGTAAAAGATATTTTTTAAAAGTTAATTTAGTTTATTTATTTGTATTACTTAAATCAATTCTTAAATTAAGGACACGGGAGTTTTTAATATTTAACTTCTTTTTATTTGATATAACATTAATACTGCATTTGTTTTATTTTCTCTAAACGATGCTTTTAAACACTGTAATATGTGTCTATAAATCTTAGCTCATTATATTACATAAGTAACTTATAATCAAAATAGCTCTTTGATATTGACTGGAATGTTTATGTATTAAATCTACATTTTCAAAAAAACATTTTTGTAGAATCATTTTATTATTATTATGAAATCATTTGAATAAAAACAATTTTAATCTCTTGAAAGAGACATATTTAAATATTTGCAATATTCTTTAATTGAGAGTATAGATTAATAAAGTAACTAGATTTTATTTGTTTTTGTTTTTGTAAAATTTATAGCATGATTTAAAAAACAACAACACTAATTATATTTATTCAATACCTCTTGTTATAGGGTAATCTTAAGTATTGGCTTCTTGAACAAGATGCTTGTGATCAGTACAGTGTCATGTTTGATGGTGGTGCAAAAACTGCTATTTATTTAAATGCTCAACCAGAGCCCTCACTCCTTCAAGAAAGAGAGAGGTATGATCTTCAAAAAAAATATTCAATTTTTATCCTGGCTTTTGTAATAAGTTGTAAATTTTTCTATTATTTTTCTTAACAAATATATTGCTAAAGTTCTTAATAAATGTTTCTCTTTACTTTAAAATTGACTGCAAAATAACAATGAAAACATATACATGATGATTTATTCTTTATATGTAACAATCTTAACTTTTTTTTTTTAAATAGTTATCTTTGAGAAGAATATGCACTTTATTTGGTTTATCAAGCTTTGTTGTATGGCAGAATATTTCCTTAAAAAAATGAACTTGTCATTTTAAAAGTTTTGCAGTTATAAAGATGTGCTAATTACAGTTTTGAGCAATATTTAAGATATATGTATATATAAATTTGTAATTTATTGCTTTAAGTACATTACAAATTTAAAATAATATAACTATGTGGAACACCTTTTTAATCCAGCCTGCTTTTGTATCAAGGCTTCATTGTGTAGTTTTTTCCTCATAAATTCATGGTTTAATTTTTTAATGTGATTTAACTTGGAAGTTTTTAAATGAAACTTAGTATGATTTATTGATATTAATTAATTTAAGTTTATTTTTACACATAATTATAGTATTTTAAAATTTAATGACTGGTAGTTCTCAAATTGTGGAATGCAAAACCTCAAAAACAAAAAAAAAAAAAAAAAAAAATGTTGTATTTTCTGCTCATAAAATTAATTGGCATTGAATAAATAAGAAAAAAACAAGAAAGAAACTTTAGGCATGCTTGAAATTTAATCATCGTTACCTTATACTATTATAAATACTATTTCTTATTACAAAACTACTAATAGTTATTCTTGTATTAGTAAGGAAAACATAATTTTATCATAACCCATTGATGTGAGAAAGTTTTTTGATGGATGTCTAACCATCAATCACAAGTAGGGGCAGAATTTTCCGATTATATATAACAACATATAAAAAAATTTTTTAAAAATAACCATTTCTTTCATGAAGTTTATTTTTTTACATTAGTTTCATTTATATTTCATTACACAAATTTATTAACTGCAAACAGCATTTTTTTAACTGGTTAATATAATGACATTAATTTTAAGTTATAAATTTTCTATTCATATAATATTTATATAAAGGAGAGGGAGACAAAGTACATTTTTTTTTTCTTTTAAGAGGATATGAGTTCAAAGGTAAAATGGTTGAGCATTACTGATTTAGAATTTAAAAAAATTTATTATTTGTGTGTATTGTTTTTTTTATTCAAATAGATACATTTGCATAAATTTTTATGTATTTTATTTGAAGGCTTGGACTGAAACATATGTAGAATGGTCTCCTCTCGGTACTTACTTAGCAACTTTCCATCCTCGAGGAGTAGCACTATGGGTTGGTGAAGAATTTGAACAATTTAGGAAATTTCTTCATACAAATGTACAATGCATTAGTTTTTCTCCACGTGAACAGTAAGTTATGTTCTATTATAAATACTATAATTTTTTGTTTTTAGCTATACTAAACTGAAATTTCTTATATCTTATAATAAAAATTAAATTAAATTAACAGTGAGTTGCAAATAAAAGAAAACTACTTTTTAACCAAAATAATAATACATTAAATCTTATTTATTGTAAAAATAAAATCTTCTTTCATTGTTGATATAAATCTCAGTGC
This sequence comes from Caerostris extrusa, assembly GCA_021605095.1. NCBI lineage: Eukaryota > Metazoa > Arthropoda > Arachnida > Araneae > Araneidae > Caerostris > Caerostris extrusa. Next base: position 15,695 of record BPLR01008867.1, on the reverse strand, counting down.
TAAGAAAAGTCATCACCTACTTTGTTTTCTGCTAAAGCAGTAGCTGTCCTTGCTAATATTATTTAAAGATACAATTGAATTGCCTCTTTATCATTAATTAATTTTGAAAAAAATAAATTTAGTTTCATAAAAAAGTTAGGAGTTAGTTTTTTCATTGAAATTTTTAACTGAAATAATAATTCTCGTATTTAATGTAATGTTCCATAACCAGATAGATATTATAAGGAGAAAAACCAGCATTTTGATTTCTGATAATAAGAATATGAACTTTAGATAAATTATAGTGAATAACTCTTACATGCATTTGAAAGGTCCCTTTTAGTTACCTAAAATATATGTATATATTAAAATGTAGTGTATGAATACATAATTGTAATTTATTATATTACATATGTTTTTGAAAGCATTAAAATTAAACAGAATTTTTGGTCAGTATAATTATAATGCAAGACAATGTTTTTCAAACTGTATTATGGATTTGGATTCTATGTTTAACAATTAATAATACTGTTTATTTTTTGTGCTCCAGGGTTTTTTTTGGAGGGGGTTGAGTTAGAAAATTAGACATTATTCATCCTCAATATTTAAAAACACCCATAATTTTCTTAAATTAATTATATCTATAGTTTCTCTCTCACACCCATGTATATATAATAATTAACATTTGTAATATTAACAACAAAATATTTTTTTCCAGATATCTAGTAACCTTTAGCAGTATTCCTGAATCAAGAGAAGATAATCATTGTATATATATTTGGGAAATTAGAACTGGTATTAAGAAAAGGAGTTTTCTAGCTGATAGCCAGCCTATTGCAACATGGCCCATATTTAAGTAAGCTTTATGTATATATATATTGAATTTTTTTTTTTTATAATTTAATTAATATGGTTATAAAACTAAACCAAAAAAGCGTTTGGTTTTGTATACCTTCAGATACAGTATATTAATGCTATATCATTAATTATATTATTGTAAACAGAAAATTTGCAATAAGAACTGTACCATTAGAAATTGTTTTATAGTAGAAATATTTGTTTTCTTCATTGGGAGAAATTTATTTTATTAAGACTAATTTTTAAGGAAGAATATCATGAGAAATAAAAGTCAACATTGAATAGTTTCAGTAATTTTTATTAAATCTTTTTAAAATTAACTTATTCGTAGTTTATTAAAAGCATTGAATACATATACATTGTAAAATTTGCCATTCTGAAATTTGATAGGTTGTCAAATCTAATTTAAGATAAAGCTATCAATTTTCTTCCAGTGTATTTTACACGTTGATAAACTGCTAATATTTTTGTAATTTAGATATAATTGACTTTTTCTATGTATATGTTTTAATCTGTCACTGTGTCAATTTTAATTACAGTGATTGAAATAAATAATTCAACAAAATATTGTATAGCAATTGCAGCATTACAAAAATCAGACTTTTTATATATATAATTTCATTAAAAACTAATTTTCTACCAACTTGTAAAGTTTTTTTTTTTTCTTACATTTTTTTAAACTATAATTCATTGTAGATAAATCATTATTTTAGTGAATATTGTTAAATTGATCTTTTTTTTTAAATAAAAGACAAATCTATTCATACTTAATAAATTTTTGGGGGAATTGAAGTGTATTATTATTGTGAAAATAATAATTATCTTGTTCAAATGTTAAAGTATCAAAAAGAAAAAAATGAATGAATATGCCGTAAAACAATGAAGATTTTTTAATCATATGTTAGAAAGAATTTTAAATTATATGTTAGTGGGGTATTTCTTCGAAGTTTAAAAAGTATAGTATTATTAGTCATACTAATGAAATAATTTTGTTTCATTCATTGTGATTTTTTTATGACATAAAATGTGGGAAGATTTTGATGTTTAGTAGCCCTTTTTCTTGCCGATTTCCCCCACATGTTTTTATGGTCTTTGCCATACTCTTACTTATATTTATATGCAGTTTTCAATTTTCTCACTACTCTTCCTATTTCTGTTCCTGTGAACTCTACCTTCGGAAAAGGAAAAAGAATTCTAGCATGAGTAGGAGAAAAAAAAACTTGTCTCATTCTTGCTTTCCTTCTCTGGTTAATTACTAGTTCTTGACTGAAAATTCTAATATTAAAAAAAAAATTTTAGATAATCTTAATTATTTTTAATTAAATTCAAATATTACAAACCCTATGGGAAACATCTCCAAAAATTTATGCAAACCCATACAAATTTGAACACACTGCACTGGTCGAAAGCATGTTTAAATCGGACAGTTTTTCGAAAGAAAAAAAAAAAGAGGGTTGTTGTGCATCTTATTAGAATTGAGGAACCATCACCAACTTGGTGATGGTTCCTCAATTGGGTTTTGGTGGCATGGGACTAATCATCGAAGAATGTCCTAAAATATTAGATTAGAAATATGTGTTTCTGATTAAAAGAAACAAATTAGAATTTCTTATATTTTTTCAGTAGTTTACTTAACTTTTAGGTGGAGTCACGATGACAAATATTTTGCTAAGCTTACTAAAGATGGTTTAAGCATATATGAAACTCCTGTAAGTATTTTATTATTATGTAAATATTTTATTTTCCAAATAAAAAAAAAAATCTGTTTTGTATTTTGATTAAATTATTTTGTTATCTTACTTTTTAGTCTTTTGGACTTCTTGGGAAAAAAAGTTTAAAAATACCTGGTATAAAGTAAGTCTTTTTTATATTTATATAAAAAGAATTTAATACTTACATAAAATCATTTAGAAGTAATGATAGTCTTAGTGCAATTAACATGACATTCCTAAATTAACTTAATAATCAATTTATTTAAGTTGTATCTTTGCTTTTATTAACCAATGTATAGAAATGTCAATTCGATTTGAAAAATTTAATAAGTTAATAAATGCTTAAGTAGTAGTGAGTGGGGTTGGGGTTAAATTTTTTCTATGCTTTACATGTATTTTCACTGAAAACTCTATAATAAAGAAGCATAATATGTTTTCACTGTTTTAAGAAAATAATACTTTGAAAGAATTTAAACACTGGATCAGAAACATTCTTTTTAAAAATGATGAATCAGATTTCTTTTTATCTGTTCTTATTGTCGTATGTATTCTGTAAACATTTTGTTTCTAAAACAATTTCAAATTAATAATAAAAATTTCAAAGTATTAATGAAAATTATGTTAACAGCTTTCTTTTACCTACTTAAAAATAATAGTATATACTTCAAATGTTTCCTGCATAAGTAATATTTTATTATTTTCATTTTACAGGAATTTTTCATGGTCTCCGACTCAAAACATTATAACATATTGGGTAGCTGAAGAAAAAGATGTTCCAGCGAGAGTCACTTTATTAGAAATCCCCAGCCGAACAGAATTACGATCAAAAAATCTTTTTAGTGTTGCTGATTGTGTAATGCATTGGCAAAAATCTGGGTGTTATTATTGTGTAAAAGTTGATAGATATGCTAAAGCTAAAAAAGAGAAGAATGAATTAAAATACAGTGTAAGTATTTGGTATATTTTGTTAAAAACTGCACACTTTCTAATTATTACTTTATGTTTATGAAAATTGATAAAAATGAAAACCATGATATTTTTTGCATTCTTATGCCATTGGCCATTTTTATGTGGTTTACATTCAACTTAGATTTTTGGTAAGATCTTATGAAAAAAAAAAAAAAAAAAAAATGTTGTGTTTTTATCAAGGAAGTAAGGTTCTGTCCTTTACAAAAACATTGTTTTAATCTTGGTTCATTAATTTTTTATTTGTAATAAAATATAATAAGTAATCTATTGTGTTGATTTTTTTTTACATTTAACCCTTTGCACTTTTTTTACATTTAACTCCAGTGGGGAGCCATTTTAAAATTTGTCTTCAAGCTCAAGGGCTCTGCTACGGAGACAATGCAAATAACAATATAAATAATGCGTATAACAAACTTACATGTGAATATGATCTTTTCACTAAAATCACTTTGAGTTGCTGGTAATACGAATGAAAAAAATTTGAGTGCAAAGGGTTAAATTAAATTTAATACAGTCAATAATAATTTTCTATATTTAATATTAAATGTAGAAAACAAATTAAATTGAATATATTCTTAATTTTGTCTTTTGTCTGGTTTTAATAATATTTCCGAATCTCAATGAACTTTCGCATTACAGGAAATTTTCACAGTATGCTAATTATAAATTTCTTAGGAATATGTAATTATATTGAAACTTTACAATTTTTTAAAGCTTAAGGCAATGTTTAGATTAATAAATTAAATTTTGGGCATTTATTCTTATTATGTAAATTGTATATCTTTTACCTTTACTCTAAGATGTTTTGTTTCAGGGATTGCATTACAATTTTGAAATTTTTCATATGAAAGAAAAAAATATTCCAGTCGATAGCATTGAAATCAAAGGTACAATTCTTTATCTCCATTTTATATATGAAAATTTAAAACTCAGAATTATAAAAATAGATAATTGATAATTTAATAAATTGTAAAATAACAATAAAAAAATATTTGTATTTTGCTGTGTTGCTATATCAAAGCAGTGTTTGTTACAAAAGCAATGAAAATTATTAAACAAAAAATTTAGCACAATATAGATTAATACTATAAGCTCAGTGAAATGAAAAATTACAGCTAGTGATAGCCTTAATAAAAGATACAAATAAGAATAGAAAAAATAGCACTTTATGATATTGCTGTAAATAAACAGTAGGTGAAAGATTAACAATTTTCAGAATTGCTGAAAATACTTCAAGATTTTGTTTCTTATCAATAAACTAGATGTATGTTTTAATGCATCCTCTTCCAAACTGTTTGGTAGGGAATATGCAAAATTTTAGGGACAAAACATGTAAATCAAGGAATAGGCTTCATTTCTGGTAGCAACAAAATTATATTTGTGGATTGTATAGTAAAATACCTTAAGATTTTAGGGTGTAAACAATTATTTACAATCCAATATTTTTTTTATTTGTTTGAAATATCAGTTTAAATATCTTAATTTCTAAAAATATGGGACACTTAAATACAAATTTTTTTTTTGGAAGACAATAAATTGAACTTTCATCTTGTTTAATCATGAGACTAATAATCTCTAACATTTATGCAGATTGCAAATCAAATTTTTTTTTTTTTAATTTGTTCATTTAGAAATTAATTCGAAGTTTTCGAATTTTTTTACTTGCGTTCTCCTAGTGTATTATGTGAGAGTGTTATTTATGTCCAATGAACATTTTCTTGCTTTTGCCATAATGCAATATTGTTTTGCTATAAAAATGCTTTTTAAAATTCAAAAAAAAAAAAAAGAAACAATTTCATGTAACTTAAGTCTATACTCTAGAATAAAAGTGCTAATTAAGAATCAGTCTTGGTATGATTCTTCAAAATAGAATATATATATTTTGCTTGTTTCAGATACAATTATGCTTCTGTTGTCTTTGAATATCATTCATATTTATATGAAAATTTGAAATTTAAAACAGTATGTTTTAAAATGTTGTAGTGCCATTCACCCTCTTTTTTATCTGCAATTGTTTTTACTCCGAGTAATAATTATTCAACATAATGAAATTGTTTAAAAGATTATTATTTTTTTAATAATTAATATTTTCTTTATAGAAAACATCATAGCCTTTGCTTGGGAACCTGTTGGCAATAAATTTGCTGTTGTTCATGGAGATGCTCCCCACATATCTGTTAGTTTTTACGGTATAAAACCTGGTGGGACTGTTAGCTTATTAAGTAAGATTATTATTTTTGTTTCTTATTAATTTCAAGTTAAATATTATTTGTTCTCTCTAAAAAAAATTTATTTTACATTTAGAAAAATTTGAAAGAAAGCAGTGTAATCGACTATTTTGGTCTCCTAATGGACAGTTTATTGTTCTCGCTGGTCTTAGATCGTAAGTATATTTTGTTTTGAAATAATGTTATTCATGAAAAAAATTAGTAATATAATTTGTTTCTGTACTCTTTTTAGATACATTTGGGGGAGGGGGTTAAAATTTTCTTTTATCTTTGAATATATTCATGAATTTTTCAATGCCATAATTTGGTATGATTTATTGTTATATTTGAGTGCATTTTAGGTGTATTCTATTTTTTTACAGAAGCAATAAATAATTTAAACTGTAGAGCTTTAATAAAGAAATAGATTTAATATGTTCTTTCTTTATGTAATATTAATGGAGAGATAAAACTAATCTTTTAATATGCTTTGGAATATTTTTTGAAACAGAATAAATATGTTTGAAAAATAAAATATGTGATAAATTATTGGTTCTTGATCATCTATGCAAGTGTCATCGTTATCTGCGAAATTCAGTATTCATAAGGATAAAAATATACTATTTTTCACTTCATATGGTAATTATAAGCATTTAAATATTGTTTGTTGATAGGATAAATGTTTTGTATTTAATCAGATTCTTAGTTATCTTGTTTTACTTGTCTAAAACAATTTATTGCAAGATCTGTTAATAACCATCAATTTAAGTAAAAGGAATATGTAATTGCATGTATTGTAAGTCATGATTAATTGTTGAAGGAATTAACTAAACTAATTATTTTAATAGCATGAGTGGAAAGTTAGAGTTTGTTGACACATCAGATTTTACAATTATGACTACAACAGAACATTTTATGGCCACGGATATTGAGTGGGATCCAACTGGTAGATATGTTGTTTCTGGCATCAGTTGGTGGATGCACAAGGTATTTTTATGTATATATATATATATCATAAGAAGTATAAATATAAAAAAAATTAGTATTTTGAAGTGTTATGAGATAGTAATTAAGTACTTGATTGATCTCCCTACTTCTTAAAAAGCTCAATCTTCATAAATGCTTTTGCTTTTTGATTATGATTGAAAATTTTTTATATTTGAGACTTTTTATTTTTAGTAAAAATAATGTAGTAATTTTGATATAACATTCAGGAGTAAAATATGAAAATAATTCTCATTAATTTTTTTGGCACCTGTGTTATTTAAAATGAAATACTTTGTATAAATGAAAAGCTGACCAAATTTTAAAAATTATGTAATGCTTTGTCACAGCTTAAATCTTAGACTAGATAATTGTATCACTATTTGTTTAGTTAAGTATTACTTTAAAATCGTAGTTCATCATGATCTTAAATCATATATGTTCTCTCATTTACTATTTGATATAACATATTGTTTTAATAATATTAACTATTCAAGTTCTTTAATAATTTTTATTGATAATTATCTTTTCAATTTCTTATTGAGGAATTTGCATAAAATAAAAGATGGCTGTGCTTTATTTTAGGTTGATAATGGTTTCTGGCTTTATTCCTTCCAAGGCAAACTTCTTAGAAAGCATGATTTAGAAAAGTTTTGTCAGCTCCTTTGGCGACCAAGACCACCGACTCTTCTTTCTGAAGAGCAGCTCAAAAAGTAAAATATTTCTTTAAGATGTTGTTTTAAATATCATAAATAGGTACATACATTACATGAAACTTTATTGTTGGCTACCAAATTGTAATAAGCATGAATTTTAATGTTTGAGTAGAGACATAACTACATATATATATATATTCAGGATTTTTCAATTTTAATCTGTGAAATTGATTAATACCTAAATAAGAAAATCAATCTTATATCTCAAATTAATTTTTGATGCATGAAAATTCTTTTCAGTGATTTCTGAATGCAAATTAGAATTTTTAATTGAAGATTAATTTATTAACACACACAAAAATAAATTTCTATATGTATCGCAACATATTTTATGTGTATTGTAATATATAAATGCTATTTAGTTTTTATTGATCTGCCATAAGATATACTAATCTGCTGATAAAGAAATTCTGATGTATTTAGCAAATTTTTTAATATCTATCTACTTTTTTTTAAAAAAAAAAAAAAAAACTTGGATGGGGAAGACAACCTGCTATTAAATTTCCCATTAGATATAACTTAAGTGTAATTGGGTTCCTATATATTTTTTTTTTTTAAATCCCAATTAAGCATAGAAAAAAAAAAAATACATATGCATGCATAAATATACCAAAGTGATAATAATTTTTTTTGATGAAGTTTCTAAAAGTTGTCAATTATATTAATATAAAATCAAAATAATTATGTACAACATTATTATCGTTAACTTAACTTATTATTTCTGTTTTTGTAGTAGTAATAGGTAATTATGAAATTTTCTATACAAATTAGCAGGAGTAGAATATAAAAGAATTTTAATTCTTTAATCGTAAAATTAGTCATTCCTGATAACTTTTCACTCAAGTAGTAATTCCAAGCTCTAAAGTTAATGAATCAAAAATTTAAATTAATTAAATATTCTAGATTTCAATTAGTTGCAAACAATTAATGATCTTTAGATTAAGTAATTGGAATTTGTGCAATGTATTTTTGATGCTGAGTGCTGTACGAGTGGAAATATTTTTTATATTTATTTTTTTTTACATATATTGTTATTTATAATTTAATATTATTTAATGTGCAATTGTAATAAAGAATTTTGGTTTTTTTTTTCAGGATGTACATAAAAATCTCAAAAAGAAATATAGTCATCAATTTGATATTAAAGATCGAATGAGTCAATCAAAAGCTTCTAAAGTAAGTATTTGTCTACTTGTAATATCTGGCTAAAGATGATAATTATTGATTATATTTTCTTAACAAACCAATCAACTATTATTTGCATAAAATATATTCTATCAATATCTTAATTTTTATACAGCTAATTTTTTATCTGATACGATTTACTTTTTATGATTTTAAAGATGCAGGTAGACTAAATACGAGTTTAATTCATTCTCATATCTTAAATAAATTTTCTCATTGAAATAGGAGCAATATGCAACCTCCAAAACACTCCCAATTTTTTTAAAATGTATTTATAATGAATAAATATTGTATACAAATAATATAAAAATATGTAAATCTATGTAAAAACAAACCAAAGAAATAACAGATTTTGCCATGTTGCTGGTCATTTCAAAAGAAATCTGAAGTGATTTAAGAGTCTTATTTATTCCCTTTAAGAATGTTTCTGAAATGAGTTATCCAAATGTCATTAAAAAGTGTTGCTGCATGCAACAAAAAGTGCAGTTGCAGGGTTTTTTTAGGGTGTTTCTTTCCAATCATGTTCAAAATGTTTTTACAAATTTGCCAAAATTCCCTTAATGTCATCTACCTCTACAGTTTTACCAGTGTCTTGCAGAACTTCTATATGTTACTGTTTGTGTAATTCCATGAACTCCTCTGTTGTCAGTTCCTCAGAATATGTTGCAACATCTTTGGTAACATCTTTTTTCTCTCTCAGGGTAAAGGACATATGTTCCAAATTTTTCAATATTAGTTTAAGTAATTCAAAGACTTTTTAACTGTTATTTCCATGCAAAGATCAAAGACCTTTTTTTATAATACCTTGCTAGGACTTATCAATAATTTTGAGGTATATGATGTCTTAGCATAAATAGAAAAACACTTTCAAAACTCTCAAAAGGTTAGAATACTTCTGTATTTTCAAAGCTATTTCAGAACATGTGTTTGACAAAATGTTTCTTAATATTTTTTAAATATGTTGGTTTATGGACTGCAAGATATATGAGAGGTATTGGATGGATGGTAGAGGAATGTGGATCTAACTTTATTTTTGTTGAATTCTTCCAAGAAGGGTATTCTCAAGCCATGAGTATTGTTGACAAGGAGGGCTTCCTGAAGCTAAGTATTTTGAGATGTTTCTTAATGGTAGGGTAAAGACCAAAAGGATGCACTGTACAAGAAGGAAAAAAAAAATGTTTGGTGACTAATTCCTTTGAGATTGCCCTCCATATTGCCTGCAGTTTTCTTTTTTAAAATCTAGTGTTTCTTTAAAGCTCAGGGTTTTTATGAATGATACATCTGTACCAACTTGATCTTGCTGTTTGTACTCGCATTTGCATACAGTTGAATAATAGCTTATACTTCATAGCCTTATGGAATGGCATCTTTTTTTTTTTTTTTTTTTTTTTTTTTTTTTTTTTTTTTTCCTCCTGTTTATTTGCTTGGCATCTTAAAAAAAAAAAGTTAAAAACTTATTTAGAAGATGGGTGGGTATTCTTTGAACTTCTATTAATTTCAGAAATTATTTACAAATTCCTCATCATTCTCGACAATGGACTGAATACTGGTGTTTTTCATGAATTTTGAATGTTGATAACTTAAAATACTTGATTGTTATTATCATTCTCAATCGGCTCATTTATGTACAAATTAAATTTCTTTATTCTTTTTAACTTTGACTATGTATTTCATATTAAAAGTGGTTCAAATGTTTAGTTTAGTTTATAAACTCAGAAAATTTAAATTTCTTGACTTCAAGGCAACATTAGAAAAATATTTTAAACTTTCAGCTAGGTTTTATTTATTTTACTGATTATTAATTAAGTACATGCCTCATTTTAAAAATTAAATATTTTTCGAGTGAAATGCTAAAATGTAATATATAACTGTTCATGCAAAATAATTTAAATCTAGATGTTAATTATGAAGACAGTTAAGTATAAAATTTTTAAATGAGCAAATTTCAAAAAATCATTAGTTAAAAAATATGTTAGGATAAAATTATGACTTCTAATATATTAAAATGAATTGTAATGCTTCATTTTATGTAAATTTTAATTGTATTTTTACAAGTTTAATCAAAAAAAAAATTTCCCTCTTTCTTTCAGGAAATAGTAGAAAAGAGGAGAAAATTAATGGATGACTTCAAGAATCTTAGAAGTAAAAGATTAGAAGAATTCAATGCAAAAAAGAAGTGTCGCTTGGAACTTCGAGATGGTAAGATTATATATGATTAAAATTCTAAGTAGGCCCTTTCTTCTTTTAAGTCAAATTAATTGATATATATGATGGACTCGAGAAGCCTAATATATGAGTAGTATATTGCATTATGTCATCAAGACTAGTTTTCAAAGTAGTCTTGATGACATAATACAATAGTGGAAGCAGTATTATTTTAGCCTGATTGTGAGTGAATTAAATCCTCTTTCTAAATCCATTTTGCTTTATTGTTAACAAATATCTGCAACTTTGAATTGAGGGGAGAAAAGACATCTACAATTTTATTTCTTGATAAATGGTATGGAATTATTTTCAGTGGGAAAATACAATTTCATTAAAGTATTTTTTTCTGTGATGGAAAAGACATTAAATGTGATAAAACTGAATAAAAGAAAATATATTATAAGTAAAGGTAAATCCTAGAAAATAAAAAGCATATATTATTCATAATTTTAATTCAGTAGTATAATCTGAATGAATTGCTCTCAAATAGAGGAGAAAGGAGATTGACTAAAGCAGTTTAAAGGCAACGTAACACATAAAGTTCATTGTAAAATTAATTATAATTAAACAATATTGAGAAGTGATTTTAATTACCATAAATAACAGTATTAATAATGAATCTATGCATATTTTTTTGTTAGTCCTATGGAAGTCACAATTCATAATTAATTTTTGAATGTATTTAAAAATTTAGTATGTAATCTTTTTGAAAATCCATTCCATTCAATTGACAAGCTATGATATTTAAACGTGATAGTTTTCTCAAAAGATGTTCAAAATTTGTTTGAATTGCTTTCAATATGCTTATTGGTTAGTTGTAATTGGAACTGTTTATTAAATTATATTTTCTCAGTATTTTTTATTTTTATTGTAACAAGCCACTATTTATATATATTTACTTCAGTTATAAAAAAGGGTTTAATTGGGGTCTATCCATCTTAAATTGCATTGTAATCTTAATTTCATCTTATTAAATTTGGCAAAAAGATAGAGAAATATTTGATCTGATTAAAAAAAACCTGTATTTAAAAACAAAAATAAACAATAGTAGTAATTATAATTGTTCTGAATTTTAAAAGTGCATACATAATAAATTTTTTTGTTTCTTTAGGCATCGATACAGATGAATTGGACGCAGAGAGTGAAAACTTAGAAGAAGAAGTTGTAGAATTTCTTATCAAAGAGGACGTTACAGTACTAGAAGATTAAATTCGTTTGAACAAATTCCTAGGAAAACAAAAATTAATTTTTTTTACTTTTTTGTAAAAAAGACAAGAAACCATGCTTTCCATTTTAAACATATGATAACCTGAACTCTATTTTTTTGGCATAAAATTTATTAACATCATAAAACAAAACTAAGGCTGAATGAAATCTGTACAGCTGGAATATGATTTGAAATCATAACTGTAAAATAAAGCATGGAATGAATTTTAATAAATAGCTATATTTTATTTCACATTTACAGAAATTATTAGTTATTCAGTAAGTTTTTCATAAATTAATATTTTTAATTATGCCAAATAATGTGTTTGAAAATAATTTATATTTGTTACTAATATCAGTATTTACTATGGACATTTTTGAAAATCATTATTCTCAATAAATTGGCTTGAAGAAAATTTGCATTAGATGTAATATATCTTTTATTGTTTTAGTATTGTTTCTATCTCACAATTAGCCATACATATTGTTTTGTTCTATAAAACTTAAGCAATATTTAATGAATGAAAATTCTGAAAAGAAATTTTTCAAATGTGTTCGTCTTTTTTTTCCCCTGCCTTTTAGTGACATTTTTATTGAAACTAAGAGAGATGCAGCAGAATCTGAATTTACATTTTATAGGTGGTGACTGAACCTAGAAAAGTCAGGAAATTTTATTCATCTGGAAAATTCTTAGAAACATCTAAAAACCAGAAAAAAAGTGACAATGATATGCACGGGATCAGCAATTTTTGTAGCCAAGTATGTTTAGCAACTTAAGTTACTTATTTTATGGAAACCTTGCATCTTGTTTTTTATAATGAGCTGTCAAGCTTATGATCTTGTATTTACTCATACTATTTGCTTCAGCCAATTTAGAAAAGTAGGATTTTTAATATTTTATTAATTATTTGTGTATTCAGTTTAAATTCACCCTGAAACCTAATTTTGCAATTTTTCAGCATCTGCATTGACTAGTATTTGTTATTTACATGTCTAATTATTGAAGATTAAGTCTAATGTATTATTATTTATATAAATTTTAAGTATATTAAGTCTAAATTATTTCATCATGTATACTTTAGCATATGCATTGAATGCATACTTTAATTTGCTATTTGATTACTAATTCTGCTCTTCAATTGGGGTTTCATTATATGTGTATGTAGAGGAGGGAAAACAAAATTCAAATGGTACAGTGTCGCCTTTAAAAAACCATTCAGGACGAATTGTTGCTTGCCATTTCCGTAACATTTTGTTAGTTCATTTAAATAGTCTTTTTAAGAAGAAAACAATTGTTACAATACATCATGTAAATCTCTTTAAAAAAAAAAAAAAAGTTAAAAGTCTCTATTTAAAATATTTTAAATGAAATAGTTCTGTATTTATTTTAGTAAGGTTATCTTTTCATAATTCAGGTGTTTGCTGTAATATGCTATTATAATAGATTTTTGGGATGTTTATTCTCTGTTTTTTTTAATTAAATTTCATAAATATTTATTTTTTTATTAAATAATTATAAAAGTATTTTTAATAATAAATGTTGTGCACATACATTGATACTGAGTGGAAGAAAGCCGGAAACTCATATAATTAGTAGCCAGTAAGTCCAGAGAATGTTGCAAGTTTAGTCAAGAAATTTTTTTCCCTCAATTTCTGCAGCCATCGATAGAAAAATGTAAATTTTAATATCATGATTTGCAAATTTTTCACAGAAAATTAAAAAAGCCAACATATTTGCTTTTAAATAATTCCTCACAGTTTTTTTTTTCCTTGCCTATATTTTAGTTTTCCTTCAAAATCTGGTTAAAATTTATATTTGTTATCTCACTTTTTATGAATGTTTGCCAGATATTTACCACTGTGTCCAAAAAGGAAAACCAATTTTCAATTTAAAATTCCCGCTTTATGGAATTTCAATTATTATTTTTTTTCTTTTTTTTTAGTTGCTGGCACTGTCCTTGACATCTGTGTGAAATTTGACGTCAAAATATTCATTAGTGTTTGAGATGCACTGGGCTTTGTGAGACGCTAAAACTGATTCCGGTGATTTTTGAAATGTCTGAATTAATCGAGCAAGGAACTTGCATTAAATTTTTTGTTTACGGAAATATATAGAATGTTGCAGAAGGTGATTCGGGAGCATTCCTTACCGGAAATAAATGTTTACAAGTGGTATAAACAGTTCAAAGAAGGCAGAGAACGTGTTGAAGACGTAGAGCCCTAGTCGACCCTCAATCAACAAAGCTCGCGTCCATTTCTTACCGCTCCTTCTTTCTGGGCCTTTTCTTTGTCTTGGCACCATTCTAAACCCCATAGATGTCGTCTAAGCAGTACCTTTTCATAGTTCTGTAAACTCAGCACGGTTTCCATAACTCGTTTATCTCCGTATTTGTATTCAAAAATGCCATGACAAACGAAATTTTTAAACAGCAAAAATAAAATTGACAACCAATCAGTAAATGAGGCAAAGCTTGAGGAGGATGTCGGAAGTTGGAATTAAAACTTAAGAGTCTGCAAAGACTAATCAAAAATATTTAAATGTATACCAGAAATTTCTATTACACAAGAAATAAAAAAAAAATTTTGTGGAAGAAGATCAAGCAGAAAATTCATCCTATTAAAAAAAAAAGAAATGCTATTGAAAAGAAAAAGTGGAAAAGAAGTCGGAAGACAATTTCTTGGGGGGAAATAAAGATTTGGATAAGAAGCTATCACGCTATCATTCCAGTGAGGAGGAACTTCTGAAAGAACAATCCTCCCATCTGTTGCTGAATAAGGGCAGCAAAAAAGTTCAAGAGCTAATAAAGAAAATCACTTGAGTGCTGTAAAGTTGGCACAAATGACGATAAACAGAGCAAACAAAATCTCCAATTTCTACTATATTTTTAACATGATTGAAAATCATTAATTATATGCTAAACTATAAATTTTGGTTGCATATAATGTTTATTTAACTGATGAAAAATCTCTTCTTCCTGGTGTTGAATATTTTTTTTTTTTTTATCTTCAGTGTATGTAGCAATATTTTATAACAACTTCACTGGTGTTGCTTAAAAATATAATTTGCCCATTCTAAGTTATTTTTTTTGCTGGTAGGATGTATATCAACTTATTAATATTATGATGTATATCAAATAATATACATAGTATCCCAATTCTGTTGGTAAATAGTACCAAAATTTTGACTATTTCCAAATCATAAGGTGTATTGTTACTGATACTGTTTAAAAAAGTGTTAACATTCATTGTAAAATAAAAAAAAATCAAGTTTAGGTTCAAAATCATAAAATGAACAATTCTTGATCTAAAGAAGCAACTGCATGCCCTGTTACTCTCATGCTGGAATGAATGCAGTCAAAAAAGGTTTTAAGATGATGTAGCCTATTAAAGGAAAATGGTAGTTCCATTTTGTATTTAAAAAGAAAGTCTTGTGTGCGCGGCTTTTTGTAAAGGTTTAGTAATGTTATTAAAATCAGGCGACAAAAAAAAAAGACAATCAATTTTCACAATCACATCTTTGTTATTTAATTTCTAACACCAACTATGTTCTGTTTTTTCATTTCTGCGGGAAATTCCCTTTATTAACGGTGATAGAAGTCATTCAATTTTGTATTCCATTTTCCATCAATAGGTGTGCTTACATCACTCCCCTAGTTCATCATCATTAATTTGTG